>PVIY010057585.1:0-12823 GCA_004026745.1 Myrmecophaga tridactyla
AAAAAAAAAAAGATTTTTTGTGTATCTTTCTGTACCTGTTTTATTTTATAATAAAAAGGATTTTTTTAAATGATAGCATTTATTTCAGAGGCTGGTTGAGCTACTGTATCAGAAGGAGGTTCTCGGTTTCCTTTAGTCCCGATTAAATCAGACACAATGGAAGGAAACCACATTTGCTGTTTCTTAAAGGATCTCCAGGCCCTTCTAATGCACAGCCACATTGAAAACTACTGGCCAACAACTTCAAGACAATCTGGGAACTTGTAAGAAATGCATTGTCTTCAGCTGAGATCTTGTTAGATAGGCAAATTTCTCTGGCCTCGGGCCTCCTACTAAATCAGAAACTCTGGGGTTGGGGCCGCAATCTGGTTTACCAAACCTTCCTGCTGATTCTGAGTCTCACTCCAGTTTGAGAAGCACTGGGCCACACCGAATGGAGCCTGCTCTTCCATCCAACGTTATAAGGTACAAGCCTGTGCTGGGATGAGAAAACCAAAGACTCTAGAAAGGGCTAGGAATGGCCATGACCTTAGATCAATTCATCTCTACTGAGAGGCCCTCTGGCCTGTAAGTACCCAAAGAATAGTAGTTACCAAAGGCAGATGTATGCTTGAACTATTTTTTAAATATGATGTTTTGGTGGGTCTTCTCTGCCCTGGTAATGTAACATATGGAGAGGATGGTTATTGCTTTGGAGTAAGTGTATTTTCAATTCTCAGCTGGTTCCATTATCAAGCCGTAATAGATCTTAACAGCAACATTGCTGAAATCTATGTGTGGATTTAATATGTGGCAATTACCTTTTTAGATGAACTAAATAATGACAAAAAAACGAGCATGAATCTGTGCCCTTTGCGCTCTTGGGCCACCTGAGCCCATTAGGTGGCAAGCACAGTGGAAGTTCAGGCCCCATGTAGCATCTTGGCCAAGAAAGCCATTTTTTTCTTAATTGTAAATGCTAGGGCAAGTTTTCTGCAGCCTTCATCTGAACCATGTGTAAGCAGAAAACTCTGAAAATCGTTTCGCTCTCAAAGTAGTTTATGGTAGACCTGGCTCTAAATCAGGGCAGCTTCATTCCATTTGGTTACTTGAAAAGGGAATCTTTTCAAAGGTGATGTCAGGAGAACATACGTGTTCCCTTTGGGTTTGCCTTGGCTCTCTGTACCCACTCCCTAGCAAGGGTGGGATGTGGGCTATTGACTGTGCGCCCTGAAGGCACAGGCTTTGTGCCTTGTCTCCATGACTGGGAGAGATTTGCTTGTATTCCTTCTGGAGGCAGAACTCCTCTGAGTAACAGCTCTCCCACTCCAACCTTAGTCTGAGTCAGTCCACACGCTGCAGGGCTCCTGAACTCCAGCTGGTGACAACTTCTTCAAAGGCCCTGCAGCCCTGGGATGCCCCTTCCAGAAAGAATCATAAAGGAATCCAGGAGAAAAATGACTTTCCCCAGAGCCACCCACACCTTTGTTCTCTGGTTTCTGAGACCCGGGTCATTAACTCTATCAGCAAATATTTATCAGGGGTCTGGCGTGCTAAGATTGCACTGGCATCTATGGGTACAAAGCTGGGCAGAGATGGTCACTGGCCTCAGGGATGTCATGACGAGATGAGCTGATGGGCAGGCACTTGGCAAGGATAAAACCAATGAACAGCTATGCCTTAGTTCAGAAAGAATGCAGAAGAGCTCCGCTTGAGGGAACCAGCAAGCCTTCTCCGAGTAGCTAGGCTGTGGTCTACGGGATGGTTTCGGGTGCAGATAAATCAAAATCAGCCTTGGCAGAGGTTGGGAGGCAAGGACTGCATGCAACCCCTGATGTATAGTACATTTGGATATAAACTGAAAGGTGGGGAGCGGCAAAGAGAATGGACTAGAAGCTCCTGTAGGTGAGCTAAGGAGTTAATTTTTAATCCATCCTGCAAGGGGGAAGCCTTTGAAAACTTCTGAGCAATGAAAAGAACATGAAGATAATTGTTGGTGTTCTTACTGTTGCTATAGACCTAGCTAAGCATTGCACCAAGGGATTTCCACGAAGCTACCCAGTTGTTATATCATCTTATGATATGTCTTATATCATCTTATGATATAACTCTGTGAAGTGAATAGTCATCTCCTCATTCTACATATGAGAAAATGATTCCAGGGAAGGTATCAGCTGCATGAGGTCACGTAGCTAGGAAGTTGCCAATTCCTGACAGAGACCCAGGGCAGTCCAATCCCAAAGCCTGAGTTTGTAAACCCATTGGCAGTTTGGAGTGTGTTAAAGAAACGTGCTGGACAGTGTTAAACAGGCCAGGATGACTTTCTTCAAGGGCTACTGCTGTAGGGGAGAGAGGCCAGAAACTAAGGCTGACTTCAACTTGACGGAGACCAAGGACAGCAGGGTGTTTCTAAAGGCTGGGGTGGGCTGGTGGAAAAACACTAGAGGAATTAAAAGTGTTGATCACTAGGCTGAAAGGTTAGAGATTTACTGAGCTTTCTACTGGCACCATTTGGTTGGGAATGATTTATTTGACTTGATTGGGCCACCTGGAAGTAAAGGGTTGGAAGAGAGGGGGAGGGTGATTAGAGACTCCCTGGTTAGATGCCCGTTAAGTATGAGGATAGTATAAGGGTCAGGGGCCTCTTGTCTAACATTTAGTCAAGCTAAGAGGAAGTTAAGGTCATCTTGGTCAAGTAGAAATAGAGAGGAAGAGACTAGAGAATCAGGGGACTGCTTAATAGGAGGGTAATGGCACAACTGAGTTAGAACTAAAGATGAATATAGCATTTAAAATGCTGTCACTTTAAGCAGCAATGACCTCTACAGCATTCATTCATTCACTCAGTCTACCATAGCCAAGCACCACACCGGGTGATGAGACTCGGTGTGAACAAAACAGACGCGGTTGTCCTCTCCCCCTCCCGGGAGCCTACATTTTAAAGAAAGATTCAAACATGAATCAAGTATTTACTCAAGGTCTTTATCTAAAAACTATGGCTTGTGCTCTGAAGTGGGATAGTCTGAGCTTTGAGAGCATGTGATGTGAAGGGGAATCCCATCTACAGTGGCGTTGGGGAAGATCTACCTACGGGACGTCCCAGGGACAGGCAGGTGGTAGGCAGCCCGAGCGGGCGAGGGGAAGGATGGTCCCTCCGTGGAGCCCACCTGCTAGTGTAAGAGGGGTAACTGAGAGACAAAAGACAGCCCATGGCACTGGAGAGCGGGTGGAGAGAGGGGGCAGCTGGGGGTGCAGAGGCTGGAAGGCAGGTGCGGCCCCTTCCATGAGGGCCTCAGAGCTGTGTGAGGAGCTGGGTCTGCACGTCAAAGCACAGCTGCTGCCCATGGCACTCACCGGGAGAGCGTTACAGACTCGGCCCGGCCCCTGGAGATTCTGGTTTGAATTGGTCTCAAGGGCTGTCTGGGAAACAAGATTTTAAAGAGCGTTCAGGTGATTCTGTGATCACAAGGCCGAGAACCACTGGATTAAAATGTTTTCAATGCATGCTTGCTGATCTGATTTGCATTTTGAAGGAGCAGTCTGGCTGCTGTGCGAACAGATGCTCAGAGAGATGTAGATGAGGGGCCAGTGAGGTGGCTGAAGCAGCATCCTTGACAGCTGGGTGCCTGGCTCCAGAAGGACAACTCACTGTCCATTGTGGCAGCCAATGCCATTTTATATATATATATGAAATGTCAAGCTAAGAGGAATTATATATATATATATATAATGTGTATAATTTAAATACATTTTTTAAAATCAGAGAAGTTGTAGATTTACAGAAAAAAGTTCTCATCTAGCCCATTAACATCTTACATTAGGGTGGTACCCTTTGTTACAATTGATGAAAGAACATTATTATAATGGCACTATTAACTGTAGTTTGCATTAGGGGTTACTTTTTGTGCTGTATATGTATAATTCTGTGGTTTTATGGTGTGCTTTTTTTAAATTTTAGTAAATAACTTTTCCCCCTTTAACCACATTCAAATATACAATTCAGTATTGCTAATTTACATTTACAATGCTGTGCTACCATCACCACCACTCATTACCAAAACTTTTCCATCATCCTAAATAGAAATTCTTTACAACTAAGCCTTACCTCCCCCTTCCCTATCTCCACTCCAGCCACTGGCAACCTGTGCTTTAGTTTCTGATTCTGTGAATTTGTCTATTCTTATTATTCCATATCAGTGAGATCATATAATTGTCCTTTGTTGTCTGGCTTATTTCACCCAAAGTGTCTTCAGCGTTCATCCATGTTGTTGCATGTATCAGAACTTCATTCCTTTGGAGAGGAATGTATGTCGCTCTTTTTCTTCTCTTCCTTATTTAAAAAAATGGTAAATCCAATCTGCTTTCCTAAAATGTACAGAAATTGACCTAATTTCTGCTCTTGGGGAAAAGGCAGAACAAACCTTCTCCCTCTTCTACGTGACAGCTTATCAATAATGGAAGATGATGACAAGGGTACCCTAAAGTCACTAGATACTTGGACTTAGCTATTTCTCAGTGTCGGGGTGTCTTACTTTCCTACGACTGCTGGAACAAAGCACCACATGCCGGGTGTCTTAAAAACAACAGAAATCTGTTTTGTAGTTCCGGAGGCTAGTCGTCTGAATCCTTCCTTGCCACTCCCAGCTGCTGTTGGGTTGCTGGCAATCCTTGGGCTTCCATCTCTGCTTTGGTTGTCACGTGGTGTGTTCACAGGTGTGGTCTGTGTGCAACTGTCCCTTTCTTATAAAGATGCTGGTCATATTGGATTAGAACCCACACTGATCTGATTTGGCCTCCTTTTGCTAAAATCTTCAAAGGTCCTATTTCCAAATATTGTCACATCCATAGGACTTGGGGTGGAGGTTAGGACTTGAACATGTCTTTCTGGGGAAAACAATTCAACCCATAGCACATTAGTTCTAGATCCCTTCCCTGAGCATATTCTAATTTGTCATTTGTCCTCTTAAAATGTGCTTGCTTGCTACATGATGGTTTCTTTTTCTATTTGTATTTTAATAAGCCATTTAATTTGCTAAGGGAAAATGCTAAGAGAAAATATTGTGCCAAAAACAAAGCTTTGGTTTTAAAAAATTACCCATTTGTTTTCTATAACAAATGACACTGAAATGATATATGGAAAAAAGGCACTTAAAACTTTACTCTTGGGCTTGGAAAGTGTTGACTGAGATCAACTATTGAAATTATAACTTTCCTGTTAATTCTGTATGCTTAATATAGTGTCTCTTCAGCAAGAAAGTAGAAACTACAGGGGAATTTTCATTTTTCTCAAAAATCTTTCATCTGTTTTTCTTTTAACTGATGAAAATATCAGTTATCATCAGTACCATTTATTGAGCAGTTCCTCTAGCTGGTACTGCGCTCACCACTTTACATTTGTTAGCTCTCATTTAATCCCAACCCAACCCAAGAAAGAGGAACTATCGTTAACTCCATTTTATAAATTAAGAAGAAGTTGTTCCATAGTTTGAGGAAGATCACACCACTAGCAAAGGGTAAACCAGATCTCAAACCCCAGCTCTCAAAACAACACCTTACGTCTTTCTGTACCTTTGAGTCACATCTTCAAAAACAAGTTTAACCTTAAAGTGTGAGGGCCAGCACAGGTCTCTATTCCTTCCAGAACTTTTCCCACATGACCCAACCCGCATGCCACCCCTCTCTGATTGTCACCACACTGGTCTGTACTAGATGAAGCCATTAGAATGGAGCCAATGACATCTGTCAGCCTGACTTTTTTTCCCCTCTCGAAATAGACCAAGTTTCCTGGGGGAAGGAACATGAAGAGTGAGTCCTTGCTTTCTCACAGTGCCTGAACATTGCTCCCTCCATGTGGTATAATCACTATTGCTTGAATGAATGAATAAATGAATGAATCACATAAGAGATTTCCAATAGCTCACTCTTGTGGAAAATATGGTATATAGACTATGGAAAAGTGCCATGGAAAGAGAAGACCAGAGAGGTAGAGGGTCTAAGTGCCCACGTGTTGGAGTTGCACTCTTCTGGGTTTAACTTTCAGTTCTGCCACTTGCCTTGGGCAGCTGTTCACCAGCTCATCCATAAAATATAAATTAATACCTAGCTTGGAGGATTGTTGTGATTATTCGGTGGGATCATATACATTAATCCCTTCACCTAATTTCCTGCCTACAATCCCTTTCACACAAATGTTAGCTGCTGTTGTCAATCCAAACATCTGGATCCTGCTTTATCACTTATCGAATGCTTTCCCACTAACTCGCGTGATTGACAGATGTGTGTTGATGCTGCAGTGTGCAGGCCCCAGGCGTGCTGTTGGGTGTGTAATGGTGAGCACGCAGCACGCGTCCTGCCCTTACGGAGCCTTCCCTGTGCAAAGGGGGGACCGACAGTGCAGAGAGGGTTCTCCCTGTCCCCATCCAACATGGCTGAGTCTCGGCACTGGCTACCCAGCATTGGCGCTGGGCTCTGTCACTGCTGCCCAGGGTCCCTGTTGTGTGGGCATATAAACCTTGTTCTGTAGGCAGTGCGGTTCCCAAATCAGGGAGGTGGTGTTTGTTTTGAGTACATTTGCGGATATTTAATCAGTCACAGCCATTTACTTTGATGTGTTTTAATGTTAAATAAACCTGAACAAAATGTGATGCAGTATAATATTAAGTACTGTTTGATTCCTTAACATATTTGGTATTAATGAGTCCGTGTGAAGGCCAACTCATAAGGACTGCAAATTTTATTACTTTAGGTCTATGTCAGGATTGGCAGGAAATGTAAAATAAGTTAAGCTGCTTAAGATATTCTATTCCAGGTCTACTGGCGAGGTTATTTGTTTTTAAATGTTTAGAGAAATTCTACCTCCACTTTTTCCCCCACGACCATGTATTTGCCTATGTAATAGGATATTTACTTAGTTTTCCCCTTTTAAATTCCTATTTTAATAAAAATTCATGTCTTGTGGTTTTATTTGGTTTGGGTTGTGACCTTAGAGGCCTCTGTTCCTTATGGTGTGTATAATTCTGTAGGTGAAATCTACCCATGACAGTGTTTTATTTTTGCAAATGATGCCTGGAAAGACTGAGCAATTTAGAAGTTCCTTTTTCTGCCCAGGTTCTGATGAATGACATTTTTACTTCTCCATAGCCAACTCACAGTCCCAGGGCCTTGAAATATGCATCAGTTTCCTTGAGCAAACCTTTGTTCTTGGATCTGTGACCCCTTTTAAATAAACTTAAACCCAAAGATAGGTATACACTAACCAGATGATCATTTAATAGTAGAAAGAAGGTTTAGAGACTTGGTGCTGTCATCTCTATATGTTCCATATTTCCATTTCTATATATTCTATAACAGCCAACAAATTTCAAACTCTGGCTTCAAATTGGAGAATGACTATTCCAGAGAACCCCTATGAGCATCGAATGGAGTCATATACACAGAGCTGCTTCGGGGGTTGTAAATTATCCTATTGATGAGACACATGGCTGACTTGTTCTAGTTTACTAGCTGCTGGAATGCAATATACCAGAAACAGAGTGGCCTTTAAAAAAGGGGGATTTAATAAGTTGCTAGTTTACTGTTCTAAGGCCGAGAAAATGTCCCAATTAAAACAAGTCTATAGAAATGTCCAATCTAAGGCATCCATCCAGGGAAAGATACCTTGCTTCAAGAAGGCCTATGAAGTTCAGGGTTTCTCTCTCAAGTGAGAAGACACATGGTGAACACAGTCAGAGTTTCTCTCTCATTTGGAAAGGCATATGGCAAACACAGCATCATCTGCTAGCTTTCTCTCCTGGCTTCCTGTTTCATGAAGCTCCTGGGGAGGCATTTTCCTTCTTCATCTCCAAAGGTTGCTGGCTGGTGGACTCTGCTTCATGGTGCTGCAGCATTCTCTGCTCTCTCTGAATCTCTCTCCTTCTCCAAAATGTTTCCTCTTTTATAGGACTCCAGAAACTTATCAAGACCCACCCAAATGGATGGAGACATGATGTCACCTAATCCAGTTAAACAACCACTCTTGATTAAATCACACCTCCGGGGAGATGATCAAACATACAGTATTGAATAGTGATTATTCTGACTTTATGAAATGGGATTTTGATTAAAACATGGTTTTTCTAGGGGACATACATCCTTTCAAACCAGCACACTTGTGCACATCACCAATCCCTTGCCCCATGTACTTCCACAGAGACAGGAAAGTTCCTGGATGGCTGGCGCCCATTTATCCATGGAGAGCATAGCCTGTAGACGATCATCTCAGATATAATTAAATTTACAGTTCCTGGAAAGCCTTGCCTGAAGCTGGCTAGTCAAGTACCAATTAAAAAAAAAAAAAAAGCAATTGTCCATGAAGCAAAACAAGAATAACAGCAGTCAGGATCTAAAAGTGTGAGTTTGAGACTCTCCACCCAATAATGGTTTCCCCAAAAGACAGAAAACAATTAGGAAATACCAGATGGCCTGAAATACCCTTATCCTTCCCATCTCTCTCTCCCAAGTATGGATTGAAGAAGCTGAGAAATAGCGAAGACGTGTCCCCATCTCCATGGGTGCCCTGTGGCATGACATCAGGATAATGGTCAGGACAGCAGAGAAACAAAAGCTACAGCAAAACCTTCCCTTCAAAGCGTAGTCCCCGGAATGCCAAGGGCTAGAGCCGCATGGCCTGGTTTTAGTCTGTTACTTGGAAATCACCTGCAAAGCGCTGGGCAAAAGCAGTAGACAGGGAGGCTCCTGGGTGAGGTGGCTGGAGCCGAAAGAGCAAGGAAACAGCCTGGCCAGCGGGGACGGGGGTTGGGGTATGGGGCAGGTCATATGACTCGTGTCCTTCAGTTGTCAGAGACCAGTGTCTTGTCTGGGCTTCACCAGCTGGTCTTCACTTGAAAGTGCCCTTCTGCATGCATAAACCTGCCACGACCTCCCGACTCTGCAAAGAAACTACCTTCTGTCTGGGAGAGGTGAGAGCGTGGGATGCTGATGGCACAGGGTGAGGCTACTCGGGTCCCCTTGATACAAAATCCCTGAGCTCTGTTTTGTGGAATTCCAGCCATTCTCTAGATGGGTATATAGCTCAAAAGGAAACACCTTGACCTCTTCATGTAGCGTTTTAACAAGGTGGTTTTAAAACTATGCATATAAAAATGTTATTATTTACAAAGAAAAATTTGGAAACTACAGAATGGTGGAAAAATAATCTCTCTTGCATTGTAAATCTGTTTAGCAATGTTCCATTTTCTGTTTAGCCTTTAAAATATGCAGATAAAGACTCTAAAATAAAACTGGATTCACTATATTTTCAGTTTTCTATCTTGATTTTTAACTTATGTCATGAGCATCTTCTAAGTCATTAAAAGTTCTTCAGATACGTGGTTTATAATGCATCGCAGGACCTTTCACCACAGTTGCCAGGTTGTGTAGGTGACATTATGTCCAAAGAGGAAGTGGCACTCATTTTACATATGTTCGTGAACATGGATTTTATTAAGCTATAACTATTCATTTTCCCTTGTTTGCAGAGTAGTCCACTGTATAAATGTATCTCTAACTGGTTATTTCTCTATTATTGATCTTTTTGACTACAAATAAACACTGCTATGTCTTATTTAATGTTATAAATAAAGTGAAACAAATTAAATTTTGTCTTTCTGACAGTAGTGTATATTTCAAGTCTATAATAGTGCAGCTATGATATAAAAATCAACAGGGAAAAAACCAACAGAGCCATAAAATATAAAAATAGATCAAATATATATAAATACATAAAAATAATGTGTAACAAAAATAAATTTCAATGAATGGGGAAGGAATGATTATTTAACAAGTGGTATTAGAAAATCCTAACATACTGTTTCAGCAGAATAAACTCACATAGATTAATGAATTAAATGTTTAATTTTAATATTAATTTAATAATTAATGTTTAATTCATAGATTAATGAATTAAATGTGAAATAATGAAAATGCTGCAGGGCGGTGCGGTGGTGGCTCAGTGGCAGAATTCTTGCCTGCCATGCCAAAGACCCGGGTTTGTTTTCCTGTGCCTGTCCATGCAAAAAAAAAAAAAGTGCTAGCATGAAATCCTAATGACTCTTTGTCTCAGAGAAAGACTAAGCAATAAAGCAATGGAAAAAATGAAGAGAGAAAATGATACCTTGACCTCATAAAACTATATAACTTAAGATGTAAACAAATAGTTATCTATTTGTTTCTATAGGTACCATGGTTTAGCAGTGAATAAAACAAATTCCCTCTCCTCAAGGAACTTGCATCATAATGGAGGAAGATAGGTAAAAATAAATATATTCAGAATTAAGCATGGAAAAGGAAGAGAGAATGGACAGCCTTATTTCTTATTAGCTGTGGTTTTCTGGCTGGGGTACTTCCTGATTATAATTACATTCCTAGTTACCATTACGTTTTTTTGAGGACACTTTTGTGCTATGGCCCTTTAATTACTAAGAAAAAGAATGAAATATCTTTTTTGTTCCCTCCTATGTAAGCTGAAGAACTTAACAAATTTTTACCATATACTTCCCACTTTCCTATGTGTACTTTGTTAAAATAAGTTGTGATTATATATCTAGAATACATGATAAAATTATTGTTTTATAGCTCCTTTATTTCTTATTATTTTTATTTTTTGTCATGGGCAGGCTCAGGAATCAAACCCTAGTATCTGGCATGGCAGGCGTATCTCCTTTTGATAGTCATCTTAAAAATTCATTTTTATAGCAGATTTATAATTAAACTTAACTTTCAAACTAATTTCAGGACTCGCCACAAGTACAATTATACCAGAATTTCCTCATATCAAATATTTGATTTTCATTCTTAAACCCTTGAAAATATATATCAATCTATTATATTTTTAATAAAGACATTTCTTCTAAGCTTTTGTCTTTCTGATAATAACTTTCCTGTGTGCAAGCAGCAACTTGACACTGAAAATCCTTAGGAATCAATCTTTTCTCCCCGTCTCTGTAGTTATTTCATTCTGCTTGGGCCTTTAGCATTGTAGAGAAAAATATTGATATCAGCACAGTTTTTGGTCCTTTAAAGAGAGTCTATTATTATTATTTAGTTTGGTTTGTTTTCCTGTTTAGGATACTTATAGGACATTACATTCTTACAGTTCAAAAAATTTTCTAGCCTATTTTTGAGTCTCTTCTCATTAATATTGCCTGTTACATGATGGCTTCTTTATATGCATACAGATTGCTCCTCAGGAAGGTTTATAACTTTGTATATCACTGCTTTTTTTAGTTTTATTTCTTCCCTAGGAAAACCAACACTTTGGCTTGATCTTTATAGTTTATATCCTGTATCTTTTCTTTCATCATTTTGGTCTTAGGCCCTTTCCTCTGCTTTTTGGAAGAACAGCTCTTTTTCCTAAATATCATTGATTTAATTTTGTAAAAATTCAAATCTCTTATTTGTCACCAATGCAGGTTTTGATTGGGTCCTTTCATTTCTGTCCTAGTTTTCTCAACCCCTTTCTCCCTCAGTTCTCCCTTTCCTATGATAGTCTATTGTTCTTTCAAAAGGCCAAGTACTTTTGTGATTTATTGAATATGCCTAATAGTTTCCTAAAACTGTTTTGATGTAAATTCTTCAGTTTTCAGAATGATTTTCCTTTTCACTTGTTTTACAGTTGAAAAAAATCCTTCCAATTTGTCTTTTTTTTTTTTCTCTTTTTGTCCTAAAACAAGGAGAAAGCAATACAGAGTTGATGTTCCGACAGGCGAGGCTGGCCTGCCTGCTTTCTGACCCTCCTCCTTCTCCCTTCCACTGTCTTCTTGGGGCTTAGTAGAATCTGTCTCAGGACCTCAGACAAAAACAAAATCTTGGGCATTGACTCCCAGCTCAGTCGAGGTTTATTAGGCTTTCATCTACACTGCTTCTGCCAAATTGAATGTATCAGCAACTTTCCCTAATCGCTTTCTACACCTCTGAACAGATGGCATGAAAAGCTAGAGTTCCCCAATATATCCTGCCCCCAAGGCTTCGGTGTCCAAGCCCCATAACTCTGGTGCTATCTTTGGGTAAAGAAAACACCCAGGAGACAAACACCATTTCCTGTCCAGTCTGCTACCACTTTGTGGCTTATTTTCTGGATGCATCATTTTTTTAATTCATAAAAAGGGTTAGCACAGTGTTTTAGTTTGTTAAACCTGCCAGGATGCAATATACCAGAAATGGAATGGCTTTTAAAAGGGAATTCATTAAGTTGCAAATTTGCAGTTCTAAGGCCATGAAAATGTCCAAATGAAGGCACCAACAAGAGGTTACCTTCACTGAAAGGCTGATGTGGCCCAGACTACTTCTGTCAGCTGGGAAGGCACCTGGCCATGTCTGCTAGCTTTCTCTCCCAGCTTGTTGTTTCGTAAGGCTTACCTGGGGACATTTTCCTTCTTCATCTCCAAAGATCTCTGGCTGTGTGGGCTCTAAAGGCTTTTCCAAAATGATTCCCTCTTAAATGGACTCCAGTAAGCAACCCCAGCTTGAATAGGTAGAAACCATCTCCATGGAAACCATCTAATCAAAAGGTCACACCCACAATTGGGTGGGTCACATTTCCATGGAAACAACTTAATCACAACATCCCACCCGGCAATACTGAACCAGGGTTAAAGAACACAGCTTTTCTGGGGTACACAACAGTTTCAAACAGCACAGACAAGAAGGGGGGCATGCTTGACCACATAAAAATGTATTACCTGCTGTGGTAGTTAGATTCAGGTGTCAACTTGGCTAGGTGACAGCACCTAGTTCTGTTGCTGTGGACATGAGCCAATGGTACGTGAACCTCATCTGTGGTTGATTACATCTGCAGTCGGCTAGGGGG
>PVIY010057586.1:0-12822 GCA_004026745.1 Myrmecophaga tridactyla
CCCCAGCCCTCCTCCCTCTATCATTCTCACATGCAGCTTCATTCAGTATTTTAACATAATTACATTACAGTTAGGTAGTATTGTGCTGTCCATTTCTGAGTTTTTGTATCCAGTCCTGTTGCACAGTCTGCATCCCTTCAGCTCCAATTAGCCAATATCTTACCCTATTTCTATCTCCTGATGATCTCTGTTACCAACACCATATTTCAAGTTTATTCACTAATGTCAGTTCATATCAGTGAGACCATACAGTATTTGTCCTTTAGTTTTTGGCTGGTCTCACTCAGCATAATGTTCTCGAGGTCCATCCATGTTGTTACATACTTCATGAGTTTATTCCGTCTTAAAGCTGCATAATATTCCATCGTATGTATATACCACAGTTTGTTTAGCCACTCGAGAGGCTGTTTTTTATATATAACCTGATATTTAGAGATAAGAATGAAGCCGAACAGGTTGGGGTTTAAGTAATTCAGAACATAGGGGTAAGGAAGACAGTGTCTATATTTTAGAACCACACATATTCTTTGGGACCAATGAAAGAAAGGTTTATTTGATCCGGAACTGAAATTTTCTATAGTGCATAATCTAATTCAACCTATCTGTATAGCTCATTTGAACTACTGAAACACAGAGAGCACAGAATGAGAAAGAGGTCCTTTAATTCTGTACAGATTATTGCAATGCCTGGAAACACCTTTGAGTATATTACCAGATAATCAAAAAGTATTAGCAAAGTCCCCTGAGGGAGGGGAGAAAGACTATGAAACTCTTAAACCTTACCATCAGGGAATCCCCAGATATTGTGTCAAACTTTAGGGACACCCAAATCAGTAGGGCATGCCCTCAATCATGATGCTTACTCTTGTGAAACTTATGTAGGTAGTGGAGAAGCTTAGACTACTTATAGGCATGCCTACTTCTGGAGAACCTCTTTTGTTTCTCAGATGTGGCCTCGGTCTCTCTAAGCCCAACTCTGCAAGTGAAATCATTGCATGCCCCGCTATGTGTGACATGACATCCAAGGGTGAAAGTCTCTCTGGCGACATGGGAGAGGACTCCCAGGGTGAATCCAGACCTGGCACTGTGGGATCAACAACTCCATTCTGATTAAATGGGGGAAAAGAAGTGTAATTAATAAAGTATCAGTGGCAGAGAGAGTTCAAATAGAGTCGAGAGGTACTCTGGAGGTTGCTCCTATGCAAGCTTCAGGTAGACCTTGATACCTATCATAACATGCCAACACCCAACCAGGACCATTCCAGCCAATCCTAAAGAACACTTAGGGCAATTTATAAGATTCCACAAGGGTTTCAGGCACTAGAGTAACTTGTCAGAAACCTACAACCTCCAGATGGGTGCCTGGTCCAGATAAGTCTTGAAACCTAGCCCAGCTTCTCCAGAACATCAGATAGTTCCATCTTCCTACCCCACATTAGTGACAGACCCTCCCAATATCAAAAATTTAGAATTGCCATAGCCCAAACAACCCCAATGAGAGGTATGGAAAGATCAAAGTTGATGGTGGGGTTATACATAGAAGATAGGACTTAACAAATGAATATGAATGCTGAATCATTAAATTGATATCTCTTTTAGTCTCTAGTATTTTAGAGCAACTAGAAGTGAAAACCTAAAACTGTGAAAATGTAAACCATGTCAAAGTTTGAAATATGTTCTACAACTATTTGTGGTGCTGTGCTTGGAAATTCATAGCTTTTTTATATATATGTTATTGTTCACAAAAAAAAGAAGGAAAAAAAAGTTTATTGTGATGATAAAAAAATATTTAAGCCCTCTAGCCTCCTATATTCTGGAGCAGCTAGAAGGAGAAATATGGGAAGATCATATGGTAGCCCATGACAAACTCTGGGATCTGTCCTGTAACCACTGTTTGAAGACTGCTTTGAAAACTATGGCTTTGTTATTTCTTTGCTTTGTATATATGTTATACTATACAATTCTAAAAGTTTTTTTTTAAAAAAAAAAGTTTAGCAGAAAATTCTTCAGTGTTAATAGTTCTTTGACTGCAAATAACAGAAACCAATTTTTCTAAATTAAGTAAAAGTGGACATCATAGAAGGAGCTCAGGGGTTCTCAGAATAAACTGGAAGACTGGAGACCAGGCCTGGACACTACTAGGGCATAGACAGCTACTGGAAGCAAAAAGTACAGAAATGGTTAGAACAAGATGCCCCAGTGGAGCGGACAACACCAGACATTTTCAGGCTTTTCCTATTTGCCCAAGATTCGCATCTCCAGGAAAGGACCATCTGATTGGCCTGGCTTGGGTCACATCAACACCGCTTATTTGTAGAAGGTCAGGCCCCACCAGACTAAAGTCAATGAAAAAGAGGTAACTGGCCAAAAGGCTATCAGGATGCTGTTTGGGATAGGAAATGGATGCTGATGGTCAAAAAGCACACTATCCACTGCCATGATGCTTTTCAAACTTTTTCACATTGTGGCACACAAGAAAAGGGCATTCTCTGGTAAGGGGTGAGCCAAGCTGTCTTGGGAGGGAGACTGCTAAATAAAAATTGTAATTGTTAGACTTTGAAGGGAATTTAGAATTATCTACTAATCCCAACCCACCTTCACCCTGCCCCTCCCCACTCGATCTTTTTGTACAGAAAAGAAAGCAAAGTACAGAATGGGAAATATCACTAGTGGCTAGTGGAATGGCCAGGACTTAAACAAAGGAATCCCCAGTATCTCCACTGCCTCATTCACTAACATGCTAAAAGATCTCTCACCACCTAAAAGCATTGCCACCCATTCTTGTAACTGAGAAATCAGGATTTAAGGGATGATTTTGATTACTGAATCATTATATAAATATTCCTTTTTGCTTTCTGGAATGTTGGAGTAGAGAGAGGGAAATACCTGAAATCTCTGAATTGTAATCCAACTGCCTTGATCTCTGATAGTGGTTGTATAGCCCTTATCTTCTGCCCCTGTGATTGTAAAAACCCTATGACTAACCTTCATTGTACCCAGTTACCCAGTTTTTCAAGTTTAGAGTCTTGTAATTGCTAAAGACAGCCCCCAATATTCATTAATGAAGGGTCTTGGGTCAGCCCAGAACTCATCCACCCCAAATTTAAAGTTATCTGCTCTCCTACTACCCGCCTAGTAATAAACTCTTTCTCTCTTTGAAACCCCGGTGTCTCAGGAATCAGTTAGTGAGCTCACTGGACAAGAGTCCACAGTCTTTGTCCAAAACATTCTGAACCCCAAGTTCCAGACCTCCATCCCAATCCTAGAGGTCATTTTGGGGTCTGGAAAGTCAGGACAATCATCCTACTTCTGGACTTTGTAGTGTCTACCTTTGCTGAAGAGTCAGTCAGTGAAGTCTACAGGAGAACCTTGGCCAGTCATGAGACACTTACACATATATTGGCTGAAAGGGAAGAGGAGTTGCTGCTTGCTCCTTTCCCTTCTCCATACCCACCCCAAGTTCATATGGTCCTTCCCTGCTGAATCCTCCCACCCTTTTCTCTTTCAGGGATCCTTAATCTGGGAAAGTCTGGGGGAGCCCTCAATGAAATGCCCCCAAGCACCACCTTCAGATAAGGATGGGCCCATTAGGACTTGCAAATACATTCTTGGTCTTTGGGGTTGTGAGGTCTTTGTTGTTGCCCTAATTTAGACTCTGCATCAGGGCAGAGGCAGAAGGAAGGGATGACCATGGGGAATATGTGTCCCCAGACACCAAAAAGGCAGTCTCTGCAAAGACCCTAGTCTTTACAAATCCTAGAACAGCCATGCAACTTATAAGGAGAGTGGGCACAGCCATGTATAACATTACTCCATGTTATACATGGAGTATAGACTTCATATTCTAAGTCAAGATGATGGAAATAAAAATATTAACTACCCCCAAGTCAAACTTCTGGATGGGTAGGAAAATTCATTGCCCCAGTTGCTTTTTAAATAATCTTCTGAGAAGTTGCTACCAGAAAAAAAAAAAAAAAGTTCAGATGAGATTTCCACAGAGAAGACAGAAAATAATAAACTGTTCTTCCTCCTTTATAAATTTGGTAAAACTAGCATTCTCCTAAATTAAAATGGGGAACTCTTCAAGACTTTCAAGATCATGAAAATAAGGAAAGATGGAGAAGCTGTGGCAGATGGGAGGAGGCTAAGACACATGACAACTAAATGCAGCATGGAATTCTGGATGGGCTCCTGAAACAGAAAAAGAACAGCAGTGGAAAAACTGCTGAAATCTGAAGTCTGTGGTTTAGTTAATAGTATTGTACCAATGTCAATTTCTTAATTTTGACAAATGTACCACCATTATGTAAGATGTTCATATTAAAGGAAGCTGGATGACAGGTATTTGGGAACCCCTGTACAATCTTTGCAACTTTTCTGAAAATCCAAATTTATTCCAAGATAAAAAGCACACCAAAAAAAAGGGTGTCTCAGGTAAAGCAAAAGATATACTACCCCTTGGTATAAAGCCCAGCATGTCCAAAAGGGAGCCTCAGGTTACATACTGGAAAAGCACATCTGACTCAGTTTTGTTCAGGCTCTGAGTGTTCAGAAACAATGTGGTAGAAACCCCAAAGGAAGGAAGCAAAGAGAGGGAGCTCAAAGATCCCAGTGTTAACAAGCAACACCAGCAAAAAAAAAAGAAGAGCTCAATTAGCCATCTCTTCCCTGCCACAGGGTTTCCCCTCATTCTTGTAAAAAAAATTAGAAAGCAAATAAACATCCAAGCTGACCCAGCTTGGGTGCTAAGCTACCAGAAAGAAAGGAAATACTGTGCTTTTAAATAAAAGAAAACCTTAAAATTTTAAAGTAGCATTAAAAAGGGAGCCAAGGGTTTAGGCAAACAAAGAGAGAGGAGGGGAGGAAGATAAACACAAAGTCTTCTCTGGTCACTGGGAGTAGAAATCAATCTGACTGTGCAAACAAACTCACTGGAAACCAAGGACACCCTTGCCAAGCTGAGCTTCCCACTGGGACCCACTGGGCTATACATCATGAGTCTGGGAAATCACAAAGCTCTATACTTGCCCCAGCGCCTCCACCTACAATCTGCGACCATCATTTGGCTGAACTCACTCACAACACTTTCAGCTGAGAAACACAGGCAGCAAAGTCTCCAGGGAGGGGTCTTCACATGCAGGACACATCCCTGAGTATGCAGACTTTCACTCTCTGTTTTTCTCCATTTTCCAAGTCAGAGCTGTGTCCCCTACATCCCACTGCCTGGGAGGGAGAGGTTTACTATTCATAATGTGCTGGAGGAGGGGATACAAGAAACTATGTTTTTTAAATGGTTCCTGTGCTTAAGCAGTGAAACAAAGATACCAGAAATGTCCCTATATAATTCAATTTAATAAATATTTATCAGTAACTAAATCTAAGTGATTAAAATGTGACTTAGAGCTGCAATGCAAGTGTTAAAGGATTTTTGAAATATAAGAGGTATATTCTATGAAAAAAGTTAATAACATAAAACAAAAATTCCAAATTATTTCAACCAAACTAGAGGGAGCGACATGGTCATTATTTAATTTTTGGAAAAATATAAGTTTAAATATGTATATTAAATGCTTGAGTGTAAACACTATTAGAATATAAAGGCACATTAGAACTTCCAATTTGTTGGAGAGGAAAAAAGAAAACCTAGTCATTTCAGCAAAAATAAGAAAAGGGAAAATGAGGAAACAAAGAGAAAATGTAATAAATACGAAGTATAAAATTGAATGGCAGGAATGAGACCAAACATAATGAATGCCAAATAAATTTAAGAGGATTGAATTCCACTATGAAAAGACAAAGATCTTCAGAATTGGTTGGAAAACAAATATCCAATTGTATACTATTTTTAAGAGATGAACCTAAAACAAAATGACATAGGGATGTTGAAAATAAATGGATAAGCAAACAGATACCAGACAAAAGCAAACAAGAAGCTGCAGGTTTGAAATATTAATGGCTAAGGATAGAAATGTAAATAGTTTAAAGAAAGATACTTTAAGTGATAAAAGTACACTCCGTGAAGAAGTTATAATAGGCATGAAAATTTATGCACTGAACAATATAGCAGCAAGATATGCATGGCCAAAGCTTTTAGAAATGCAAGGAGAATTAAATAAACTGAGAGTATAGTGAGAGAATCCAAAACACCTCTCTTCAAATTTCTTAGATGAAACAGACAAAAAGAAATAAGTATATGAGACTTATCTCATTCATTAGGATTGCCTTCCTGGAACATATAATTCTCCAAGGATTCCTAGGTCAGATAAATCATGAAACTCAGAGGGACCAGCCTCTCCAGGATTATCAATTAATAACATCTCCCTATCCTTTAATGTGGACACCCCTTCTAAACATGAAAAAGTCAGAACAGGCATTGCCCAAAGATCCCTATAGATTGGGAGAAAAATTAAAGGAGAGGTATAATAAAGCAAATGGGATTTAACAAATGAGTATGACTGCTGAATCACTATATTTATATTCCTTCTAGTCTCCAGTGTTTTGAAGTAGCTAGAAGGAAAAATCTGAGATGATGGAATGGTAGCCCATGACAAACCCTGGGGTCTGCTTTGTAACTACTTGTTGAACTGTGCTTTGAAAATTATTGCTTTTTTCTTTCTTTGCTTTATATATGTTATAGTATACAATAAAAAAGTTTTAAAAAAGAAATAAATTTAAAATTTTGACAATATAATTATCAATCTTGATTTAATAGAAATATAGAAAGAGAATTATAAACACAAATGAGAAAATATACTCTCTTTTATGCCCATAAAAGATTGAAAAATAGCAATCATGTATTTGGCCACAAATGTGTGTGTACATATATAATTTTTTTCCAAAAGTTCAATATTTTACAGGCCTCATTTATTGACTACCATGCCATAAAACCAGAAGCTAATAATTAAGAAATAAGCAAACAAAATAATTTAACCATTGGGTAAACCCAGAAACAATTCTTTAAGTAACTTTAGAATTAAAGAAATTACTAAAATGAAAATGACAAAATTATTTAAAGCTAGTAAAAATTAGAATACTTTACTTACATGGGATATGACTAAAACCCATATTCAGAGGAAAATTCATAGCCTGAAATTATTTAATTACTATATAAGGAAGATTCGAAATGAATTAAGCACAAATAATCAGCAAGCAGATGAAAAAATTGCTCAATATCATGAGTTTTCAGAGAAATTAAAACCATGATGAAATACAACTGCATATATATTAAAATTAATAAAATGAAAAAATGACAATACCTAATATTGAAGAGGATTTTGTGTAATCAGAGCTGTCAGACATTGCTAGTAAAAACATAAATTAGCATAACAACTTTGGAAAACTTTTTAACAGTTTCATAAAAACTAAACATAGATCCACCCTATAACCCAGAATTCCAAATTATAGAACTTTACCCAAAAAAAAAAGATTTTTGCATATGTCCAGCAAAAGTGTTAAACAATATTTATAGTAGCATCATTCATAATAGTTCAAAACTAGAAAAAGCCTCGATGTCCACCAACAGAAGAATAAATAAACAAACTGCAGTAGATTCATACAATTTGGAGTACTAATTAGCAGTGTGAAGAAATGAACTACTGCTACATGTAACATAGATGAATCTCAAAATTATTATGCAGAGTGAAAAAAGGACATATGATTCCATTTGTATGAAATTCAAGAATATGCAAGTCTAAACTATGATAATAGATTTAGATCAGTGATTATTTCGAGGGTATGAGTTACTAACTAGGAGGAGAGGAGAGAACTTTTAGAGAGTGATGTTCTCCAGGAGGCTGTGTTTGCTCTGAATCAGCATCCAATATGGTGCGGTGCTGTTTCTCCCTTAGCCAGGATTCACAGGTCCAGGAATCAAGGGGTGGAAATGGGAGTGGCACCACTCACTATCATCCCTAGTAATCCACTAAGAAAGTTTTTTCTATCTGTCTCTGAAACCTTAAGTTCTGCTGGCCTACAGGTCTTAGTTCCAAAAGGAGGAGTGCTCCTACCAGGAGACACAACAATGATTCCGCTGAACTGGAAGTCAAGACTCTACCTGGCCACTTTGGGTTTCTCATATGACTGAATCAACAGGCTCAAAAGGGGATTACTGTTCTCTCTGGGGTGACTGATCCTGACTATTGAGGGAAAATAGGACTGCAACTACACAATGGAGGTAAAGAAGTGTTTTCCTGGAAGCAGGAGATCCCCTAGGGTATATCTTAGTACTACCATGCCCTGTGATTAAACTCAATGGAAAACTGCAACAACCCAATCCAGGCAGGACTACCAACGGCCCAGAAACTTCAGGAATAGAGGTTTGGGTCATTCTACCTGGCACAGAACTATGGCCAGCCGAAGTGCTTGCTGAGGGTAAAGGGAACATGGAACAGGCAGTAGAAGAAAGTAGTAATAAATATGAACTATGACCACATGACCAGTTACAGAAATGAGGACTGTGATTGTATGAATATTTCCTCCCTGTTTTGGTATAAGTATGTTTGCATTTGTACATAAGCAAATATCTTGTTTCCTCTTACCATATTGATATAAGTTGTATTGTTCATGTTACAGAATTTAAGTCATAGGATATGAAGTTTATGAGTGAATGTTTACCCAAGGATTTGCACCCTATTCTGGTGAGATGTAGTGTGTTTCTGGTTGTATGCAGGAAGGTTGAGTATTATTAGGTGAAACATATATTGTGTTCGATTAAGAAATTAAGCGTGTTTCATGGTGATGTGTATAACTGCCAAGTTGACAAGGGGTGGACTGTGATGATTAGGTTCTGGTGTTAACTTGGCTAAGCGATTATCCCCAGTTGCCTGGTCAGGCAAGCACTGGCCTGACCATTGCTGCAAGGAAATTTCGTGGCTGGTTGATAAACTGGAAGGCTAGTATATTAAATCATCAGTCGGTTGATTGTATCTCAACTAAGCTGTTTACAAGATACTCATTTTAAATATAGACATACATAAGCGAGAAGTAAAAGGAAGGCAAAAGATATACCAGGCAATCGCTTATCCTCAAACAAAAAGCAGAAGTGACTATATAAATATCAGATAAAGTAGACTTCAAGAACAGGAGTATTACCAGAAATATAGACATTTAAAAACGAGAAAAGGGTCAATTTATTTAGAAGACACAACAATCCTAAATATGTATGCATCTCATAACAAAACATCAAAATATGTGAACAAAAATTTATAGAGATAAAGAGAGAAAGAAACAAAGCTAAAGTTATAGTTGGAGGGTTTTTTTTTATATGGGCAGGCTCTGGGAAACAAACCTGGGTCTCTGGCATAGCAGGCAAGAATTCTGCCAGTGAGCCACCACTGCTCAGCCCTGTTGGATATTTTAAGTACTCTGAGAAATGCCCACACAATTGTGCATGGCTTCTTAAATTAACAACTGGGAAAGTCAACATTCATGGGGGTCCAAGGAATTGGGAGAAGTCCTAGTGTGTCTGCTTAAATTCTTTCATGACCTCATGAAGACTATCTCCTTAGGTCACATAGACCCACAGACCACCCTCAAAGATTTATTAGTTGCAAGGACATAACCATCTAAAACTATTCTACTTACCTCATCTCTGTGATCAGATGTAATTCAAAGATCTTTTCAGATGACAGAGCATGGAATTTAAGAGTATGAGTTATAGGTCAAATTAACTGGTTTGACTCTTGGTTCTACCGCTTAATAGCTGTGTGGTCCAGGGCATGTTATTTAACCTTTCTGAGCTTGTCAAAGAAAGATCTCATCTGTAAAAGGGGATAATAACAGCACCACTTCAGAGGGTTGTTACAGTGTTTAATTAAGTATAAGAAGAGTTTCTAATGGTGCCTAGCACACAGCTCCATGCTCAATACTATTATTTCAGCAAAGAAAGGAGCCAGTGGCTACCTGTAGCAGAGGCCAGGTGACCTGGTAAGATCAAGCCCCCATGTCCTATTACAAGGTCTCACATTTTAATGCTGCACAATGTATAGCAGATGAGGCCACTTATCAAGTAGTGAGGTCCCTCTGCCATCACTAAGGAATACATCTTCTATCATTTCTATAAACAATAAAAGAAAATTCCTTAAAGGGAGTAATACTACCAGGCCATTTGAGCCAGAAAACAGAATGTGAAACATAAACACACTACTGCCATTTCCTCCATTCTCCTTTCACAAAAGAGAGAGAGAGAGAGAGACCCAGCTTCGGGGCCAGCCAAGGACAGAGGATCAGTGTTGAGAGGTACTGATCCTCTGGGCCCATCTGTCCCAAAACACCATCCTGCCCCAGGGTCCTATCAGCCAGCCTGAAATTCTGCCAGCAGATACCCACTCATCCAGAGCAGCACCAAGCAGTGGAGACTAGGGTGGAGTCAACCCAGCTCTGAATCCCAGCACTGCCACTTGGTTGCTGTCAATTTGTGAGCAAGACTCACCACACCCAAGCACTACCACCATCTGTACAACAGAGGTGATCACATTCACCTCTGAGGGTCGGAAGATTGCAAACAAGATTATACCTAAAGCCATATCCAAGACACAGCAGCCATGCAGCACATTCAGTTCTCAGGCTTAGTCAAGTCCTTTCTAAGTCACAAGCACCTCCTTTGGAAATGTAATTACCTGCATTGTTTAAATTTTGTTTACAATGAGATAGGTATCTCATTGAAGAAACAATAAAGATATTTCTTCATAGAAGAAACAATAAAGATATTTCCTCTACAGAAGCAAAAAAGCAACAACACTATGGAAATAACCTAAACATTCATTAGCTAACACCTTAACAAGGCAGATTGGTGGGCTTGCAACAGAACATGTCAGCAATAATAATAACACATTACAGTTGTATTACATGTTTCCATGCACAGGGCACTTTCACAGATGTGATTTGGGTTCCTTCTTACAAAAAGCAGCATGGTGCCTTCCCCATAGATACCTGCTCTCCTCTCCCTTACTGCAGGCCTCTATCATCTTATCATAGAGGCTGTCCATGATCTCACTGATAGACACATGCCTCTTTCCATCGTGCCATCCCCCATCCTGCTCTGTTCCTTCAGAGCCCTGACCACTGACTGATGCTAAATACATCTAGACTAGATCTAGATCTATTTATCTGTATATGTATCTATAGATACAGCTATAGATAAATAGCCTATGCAAGCTCTTTGAGGTAGAGAATTTTGTTTATCACATTTGCTGTTGCATTACCAGAGGCACACAGTAGTTGTTGTAGTTTCCTAACTGTTAAAAACAAATACCATACAATGGGTTGGCTTAAACAACAGGAATTTATTGGCTCACAATTTTGAGACTAGGACAAGTTCAAAATCCAGGTGTCAGGATAACAAGGCAGCATAGTTAGTTGTGGAATTTAATTTGTTCCTCCACAGCAGCTAGCAAATAGCCAGGAGTTGTATGGATCAACTCTTTGGGGGAACTACAGTGACCAGGCATACAGTGTACACCAGTCCGGAATGGGCGGAATGACTGAGATTCTATGCAGAACTGTAAGTCTCCCAGGCCGTGGAGGCTGGTGCCCCTCCCCCACAGGTACAGAAGGCTGATTTCCCAGGGAGAAAGAAATAGACCATGCTGGGGCAAAGAACGAAGCTCAACCAAGCTCCAATTGCAGAATTAATTGACAAATTCAGACTGCTGAAAATAGGCCCTGAGCACAGATAAAATTGTCATAAGCACTAAAGGGACCCGGAGTTCTCACCTGGACAGAGAGGGGGTGGGGCTAATGGAAAACAACAAAAACAACAGAGGACTTTTGAGCTGGACAGCACAAAATACTGGAAAAGGTCTGGGTTCCAAGAAAAGGGGGCACTAGAGCCAAGGGATACATAGAGCCATATAATAACTCCAGCTCTTGATTGGCAAACCTAGGGAGCAGGGGCCCCAGCTCTGAAAAGGCTTTTTACCTCTTTTTTTTTTTTTTAACTTCTTAATAGCTTATTAGATAAAACTGCCATCACTCTCAGGCTTTAGCACTGCCAAGACAAGGGTAGTATCAAAGCATGCCAAAAAAGACAAAGTAACTAGCCCTACGAATGGGGAGGATAATTTCCTAAGGGGTATACCTTCCCCAAGAGAGGTGGGGCCCAACAGAAGTAGCTGCTTTCTTCAGGGAATTCAGACCCCAGGGGCTGGAAAACAGAAGCAACCCTAAGACCACCACCTACCTTAGTCTCTGTCTCAAACACACCACTGGCAGGGAGAGGCTGCTGAGAATTAAAGGCACCTCATCACTTTACACTGGTGGAAAGTAGCAGGCTGACAAGTGCCAAAGGCTGGGCAGAATAGGAAAAACACAAAGACTAGAGGCTTCATAGGAAAGTCTGACAACCTGCTGGATCTCACACTCAGGGAAACTTGATACTGGTTACATCCTCCTGCTGAGACATGGGCCTGTCTGGTGCAGAAAAATTTGACTGGGGTTGATCATAACTGAGACGACCTTCTGCAAAAACAGGTTCCATGTAGGCAGGTCAAGAACCAGAAAACAAGAGCTGAAAAATTCTGATCAGTTCAAGAGAAGCCATGTTAGTAGCTAGAATAAGTTGAACTGAATGCCAAAGAAGAGATAGAGAACAAAACCAACAAACAAAAAACCAAAATGACCTCTAGAATAAACTAATTAAAGAAATCAAATGCCTAGATGCCAGCAAAAAAAATAATGAGTCATACTAGGAAAATCAAATATACAGCCCCAAAGAACAAGCCAACATTTCAAATGAAATAAGGAGTTTAAACGACTTATTAAGTGTTCAAACAGACATGCAATTTCACATCAAAAATCAAATTGATGAGTTGAGGGAAGAGATGG
>PVIY010057587.1:0-12824 GCA_004026745.1 Myrmecophaga tridactyla
CTTTTAAAATATTTTTTGAAAGCTTTTTTTTCTTGGTAATATGCTTATAACTTGTTCAGCCCAATACTCTTTACCAGTTGTTTAATCTTTCTCCTAGGAAGTTCAGAACTAGCAGACATTTTGTCAATTTCACCACCCTGAAGACTTTTCTTGAGCCTCTGGACCTGCTCCATCCCATCTTCCACACTTGGCACACCACTGACATCCCCTGGCCTTCCTTTACCTCCACCCCTGGGAGCCCCTCTGCTGCTCCCCTGGGTGGGATGCCCTGCTTTATGTATTTCCCTGGTTGGCTGATTTTAGTCTCTATTTTTTACGTGTTGAAGGTCACCATGAATGTCTGCTTAGTTTGTAGAGTGAGAGACTAGAAAGCTGGTTGGAAAGTTGTTGAGCCATTAAATGGGCCTTTTTTAGCTATCACTCTAACTGTCATCTATTCCTACTTGACAGCATAGCTGATGACTGCTGTAGGTTTCTTTTAGCTTTTTATCAATTTCATCATCCTGAAGAGAAGCCTTTCCTTGAGACTTTGACCTGCTGCAGTCCGGACTGGTCATTATCCACACCTGGTGCACGTCTTGGGCTGGTCGGATTACCCAGAGGTGCCTTGTCTCTTCTGCTTGAAGAGTCATGTCCACCTGAGGGCTGAATGAAGGAATGGGACTGGAAGGTGTTGTAGTACATTGCATAGCTTTATTTCCCTGTTTTTTTTTAAGTATGCTTCCTGTGTCCTCAACTGTGTCTGCTGTCATCTGGGCCAGAAGTCCTATGTTTTTCCTTTTCAGTGAATATACTTTTGGTTTCCTCGATTAGGGGAAGTCTCGGGCAGTTGCGTGGCAGTCAGGAGAGCGCGGGAGGGGATTGGGTTATCTAAACCACTCTTGAGTTGACTTTTATTCACCTCTCAGTTTTAGGCCTTCCCATTCCATGCTGCCAGTTGCTGAGTTTGGGGGATTCAGTGTGGTGAACGTTTTCTCCACCTCTGGGTTAGGATTAGTGTTCTCCTCCCCTGATCTTTTTACCACTGCCTACTTTCTGGCTTCTGAAATTTCTTTGTTGTCTTCTCTCTCCTTCTAGTACAAAGAGATTTAGCTTTTTAAGAAAAACCCTTTATTATGGTTTCAGTGGAATTGGGAGATGGGCAAAGTAGATGCCTATTCTCAGTGTGTTCTTCCACCTCAAAGTCCCTTTCTTTCAATTTATAGATGAATAAACAGAGGTCGAGGGAAGTGAAGTGAATTCCAAGGTCACAGAATTGCACCTTCTTGGAGGGTGGAGAAAGACTCCTGAGCCACTGTTTGCCCCGTCATGTGATTTTGCCGTTTATTTTTCTTTTGTAGATGGAAGTATAAATATATGCTTTTATTTCCGTATCTCTCCTAGTCGATGACCTCTGCCTAGTAACTTGAACTGAGAACTGCTTTTCTCAGTTCTCCTCTAATTTTCTGGTCCCAGGGTCATTTGGGCACGTAACAGTTTCAGGGATCCCCACGGTATCTCATTGGAGAAATATCTGCTTAAGTCAGTTGATGTTTGGGGGGCCCAGCATCTAGCATTGAGTGTATACCTCTTGGGAGGCATTGTGTGCTCCACAGCGGTTGGCACAGGGGTGGCTACAGATGTGGAGTCAGTGTTGCATGAACTGCCTAGGAAGGGCAGGTTAGGGCACAGTACATCCACATTTGCAGCGTGTTAGAGGATTGCACACTTCACTGTGCATTCCGTGGGGGGTGTGGACTCAGGAATTAAGACAGATTTGCTTAATGAATGAATGACATGCAGGGTGCCTCTCTCAAGAGGGAACATTGCTCTTTTGGGAATTGCCTTAGCGTGATTACCTACTTAAGAAGAAAGTGCTTTGTTTGGTAGAAATTTACAGTGACAAACAATTGAGTGAAAATGAAAAATAATCCAGAACTCAGGGAACAAATATTTTATGTAGTTAAAAAAAAAAGTCCAGTATGGTTAATTCAAAGTTGTTAAACTGCTGCCTGTACGCCTGTTGAAGAAACGTATTGTTTGAACATTTCTGTTATTGTGTTTGATGCCATTTCACTGTATCAAACATTTTTAAGAGGTAATTTTAAAAGAAAGAGATGTATAAGTACAAGGAATTACTCATTTCTTCAGCAGTTTCTACCAGTAGGCAGGTTTCCTTTTTTTTCTTCATTGTATTACCCTCAGTAGTTAGATGGAAAAAATAAACTGTGCTTATAGTGTTCCTGTATTTATGTCGGTTTAGAAAATCAACATCTTTAAAATTTGTTGTCTTTAATGGGAAGCCTTGTAGGAAGGAAACTAATTTTATTGAGTTCCTTTTGAGGGCTAAACACTCTGGTAGGTTTCCTATGCCCTTGTTTAATCTTAACGGTCACCCACCTCTGAGGTAAGGCCTGTTAAACCAGTTTTATAGAAGAGGACATTGAGGTTAGAGTGATTATTAAACTTCACCATTGCCCCTCAGCTAGAAAACAGCATAACTGGGATTAGAGCGCGCCTAGACTTCTGGTGCCAGTTTGTGCTCTTTCCCTACCTTACATCAGAATGCCGCCTTCTGCCATGCATTTCAGATTCCTTCACCAGCTGCCACCAGCACCCCCTCCTGCGTCCCCCCTCCCTCCATGCAGCTTCCCTAAAGATCAAGTTGTGCATAGGTGATAACTTCCATGAGACCGGCCCAGAAATAAGATATTAATTGATGGTATTTGAGGTACTTTTATTTTCAGAATTTTTTTTTCACCCTTTGGAGGAAGCTCTTGTATTTTTTTTTCTTTTGTTTTCCATTTTCTTTTTAATAGAGAAGTTGTAGGTTTACAGAAAAATGCAGAAAATACAGTTTCCATATATTATCCCCTCTCCCCAGTTTCTCTGTTATTAACTTTGCATAAATGTTGCAACTTTGTTACTACTAATAAAACATTATTATAAGTACAGTATTAACTATAGTCCGTAGTTTATATTGGGGTTCACTGTTTGTTTTGTACAGTCCCTATGTCCAGTGTTATTTTTAATCAGCTTCTGAGAATTTAGGGATTGTGGCTATGGTAGGTGGTTATTTGAACTTTGAGATGTCTCCCCATTCTTGCTTTTACCTCCATTTTCTCTGCTGGGCCCTTGGATGCTTCCTCAGGGTAGGAATGAAACTTTTAACTGACTTTTGCTTAGTATTAGTCAGATAGTGTTGAGAAGTATTCACTGAAAAAAGTACCCTATAGTCTTAACACTAGGGTTCTCGAGCTTTAGTATATTGGAGTCCCCTGGAGGACTTGATGAAATGCAGGCTCTTGGCCCCACTCTCAGTTTCTGATTCTGTCGGTCTAGGGTGGATTGAGAGTTTGCAATTCTCACAAGTCCCCACGTGATGCTACTGCCTCTGTAAATAACCCTTAAATCCCTACTGGTACCCACTGTGTGGACATGTTACGGTGTTGCCCATTTGAAAGGCAGTGCAATTGAAAATCAAATGCTTGTGACACAGCTTGTATTTGAGAAAATCAGCTTCGGAACCACTGGTGTAAGGTGTTTGGGAAATGAAACAGAATTTTAATTGAATAGAATTTTTACTGTTTTAGCTAATTCATTAATTTAGTAAATTTTTTTTACCATTTTAGATAGTATATACTTAAGGAATGTATCTCTCAGAACTAGCATTCTGTGGTTCTTTTGGACAACCCTGAACTGGAACAAAAACCTTTGCCTCCACAGGGCTGCCGGGATAACCTATGTCTCTTAACTGTTGCTTTCATCACGTCACACCCTGTTTAAGAACCTGTGGTGGCTTTCCCGATCAAATATAAACTGTAGCTTAAAATTCAGGGCCTTTTGTTAATACCCAGCTTCCTGTCACGCTACTTTTCAGCCCCATCTCCTGTTTGTCAGCCCATTTCCCCATCATTCCTCGCAAGCATGTCGGCTGCCCTTCCATTGTGGTGGGAATTCCCTTGGCTTCTCTAGCAGATCCATATCCACAGCTTTCAAGCCCTTGGCTCCAGACATAAAACCTTGAGATTCCTTTGCTGAGCAACTCCTTGTATGCTGTTAGTATTTATATGATTTTTTTTTTTTATTGTCTTAAGTGGACTTTAAGCTTTTTCAGGGAAGGTTTTTGTATCCTTTGTTCAGGTTTTTTTTTTTTCTTTTTCTTCACTCCCCCGAAGTGCTAGGGACACAGGCTCCCAATGAGCATTAGGGGGAGATGAATAAATAATGAGTGCCTAATGTTAGATTTTTTTTCCCAGTTATGAAGTTAATGGGCTCTATGGCAAATTGATTTTTTTCTTTTCTTTTCATGTTTAACACTTGATTGAGGATATTCTATACATATATACCATATTGGTAGATTTTTAATGTTTGGCATGTCAAGAGGTTTTATACTTTGTGTAGACAGTCTATTTTATTTTAAATTCAGAAATGGTCTGTATTTCTGTGTTAGTCTTTTTAAAAATTTTAAAATAAATGCCATCTTTTACTAGGGATACTGTTGGATTTGGGGGTTATATTTAGGATTGGCTAAACTTTGATCCTACCAGACTTTCTAGAGTTTTACTTACTTATTTAAAGAATTTTTTTTGGCCTTTCTTTTTTTAGTGTGTTGCATTTTCTGATGTTTGTCATGGTTCAGTACATGAGGAGTTGGAAAAATTGTTTTATATGGCTTTTTAAAATACAAGGGTAAATACTATATTCAGCAGAGTTAGTGGATTGACTGATAGGAAAGATATTCTATTTGCACCATTCTCTTTTCTTTCCTTTGTGAATGAAGAATTGGTAATCTTTTTTAAAAACACTGTATCACGCAAAACACCTTCCTTACATTGTCATCATCAAGGGAAAAGAGCTTACGTGAAGTGAAACTGCTTGCTTTCCTGGCCTGGTAACAAAGACTGCCTGTATTTATCTCTGAAGTGGGTGGGGATCTGTTTGAGCGTGTAAGCCAAATAGTGTAGGAAGGCTCAGTGCGTGTGCAACAAAACTGACTTGGGGCAGTGAGTGCAAGCAGCCTGAGGGTGTGGCCTTTAAAATGTAAGATGGAATTTCTTTTCCATAGGCATGAGGCAGAGGCATTGTAAAAAGTGATTACATACATAGTTACAACAATTTTTAAGTTCAAAAACAGTGTCCTCAGTGAAAAACCTGATTCTTCCTTGCTGTTGTATTATTATTATTGGTGTGGAATTTATTGTTTCTTGGGATCAGGCTTTGTCAGTCCTTCCAATCCCAAATATATATGTATGTTTATATATATGTATGTGTGTGTTTGTGTATTATGTGTTATTTTATTTTCTCTTAATTGTAATCTGACTTTATCAGTAGATAGCCAGAAAGAAGCTTGTGTCTGTAGCACCTCCTGGTCAGAAATAATTTTTCCTCTTGTATTTCCAAAATGAAAAAGTTTATCCTCAATATCCTGAAAAATAGTTGGAGTGAAAAGTTACTTATGATTAGGACTTTAACCTTATAAAACATTTTAAAGATTTTTAAAAAGGTAAAATCACCAGTATGTTGCATTGGCTGTTCTTAATATGCTATCTATCATTGGAATAATGCCATTTCTGAAATTCCATGAAAATGATTCTTCCCTTCTTTCATCTTTTTTGCATCAGTGTAGTGATAATTCTGTTAGTTTCTGCTGGGGGATTTGTGATGATGTAGCCTTCTGAAACCAGCGGAAGTGCATGCAGTTGCTTATCTGCTGCAATTTGAGTCCAGTTTTCCACTATGTCCATGTTGTCCACATATTCGATTAAAAAATAATGCGAAATTGGGGGTGGAAGTTTGGTGAAGAAGCTTTTTTTTCCTGGGAAAAAACACCCTCACCCTGTCCCAGTGTAATTTATTTATAAAGCAGAAGCATGTATAATCCCACTATTTGAATATAGCTCTTTTCTATTTTTATTTACTTTCCAGTGTTCTATGTACTTATATATCTTTGTGGTCATAATGTGGGTGCTCTTTTTATATTCAATTTTCCATTCAGAATTGTATCATAAATATTGTCCCACATTTCCAAATTTTCATTTGGTTGTTTTAATGTCTTCTTTGGGTTGTTGGACCATAACTGATTTAACTCCTTCCTTCAATATAAGGCATGTTTCTTCTTTAGGTGAAAAGAGTTCTAGCCAGAAATACATTCCTGTTTGGGTTTGCTTGTTAGAATAACCTTGGTACTTTTGTTTGCCTTTAGAGAAGGAAAAATTACTTATCATTGCCCCTTGCCCCCCAGCGGTGTTATTGAAGCACTGTGTTATTTAATGAGTTTTATGTTGTTAATTGCTTTGCTTGCATTGATACATGACGCTGCTCAGTGGTATTACGAATTCACTGGGCTCCTTGTTCTCCCCCCAACTGGGGTCCGTCCCTGCATGTGGACTGGGATAGGCAGAGTGTGTGCATGGGAGGTACAGTATTAACCCAGAACAACAAACCAGTCTTTTCTGGGCAGCCTGGCACATGACTGGCAAAGAAAGACAGCAGGGATTCCACCAGGCCGAATTGTACATTTCTTAATTGGGAATTGATAAGTGCAGGTATTGTGACTTAATACTACCGCCCTGAATGAACATCCACACGCAGGCCCAGTCCACGCTTTCACACTCTTTCACAGGTGTATACATTTTGAGTGACTGGCAGTAGTCATGGAAATAATACATACCTGAGCATGAGAAGGCTGGCCGGGTGGGCTCCATCCCGTCACAGAGCATCTCCAGGGCTTCCCAGCGAGATGCACGTGTTCTGACCCAAGACTGAGTAGTCCCATAGCATTTCAGGTTCTGCTGCCAAGGTTTTCCATGAAATCATTTTCATGCCAAGTGGTTTCAGATGAGTTTAGATTTTGCTTCCAGAGGAGTTAGGAAAAACTTTTGGTTTTCAAAGATTTTTGGGTTTTGGAATTTTGGAAAAGGGATATAGACCTTTTACTACTACCCTTCTACCATTTTCCCCATCTTTTTGTGATGAATACAAGAACTTAAGGGGAAAGTTAAGATATTAATAAGAGAATTAAGTATTACTGAATTTTGCTAGAACCTACTTGCTTTTTTTCTGTATTTGAACTTTCAAGTTTTTCTTTCTTGTATGCTGATTGTCTTTAGTGGTTTGTTTAACTCTGATGAGAGTAAATACAGAAATGGAAACTTGTTTGATAAAAGTATAAATAAAGAAAAAGAGGAAGTTTTGTAAAAACTTGTTTGTAAGACTTTGCTATTTTAAGCTGAAAAACTACAAGTGTAGACTATGTGGCCATTTACCTGAGAGTATAAGACAGAAAAATTAGTCAAGGATGTATTAGTATTTTGATTGTAATTTTATTCTCATGGTCATTATGTTAAAATTTGATGCAACAAGAAACAAACTTTAAAAATGGAGAAAAAAAAGTTTAAAATACATGTAGTTCCCAAATTCACTACAGATTTCATTTGTAAGTTTATTGGTTAGAAGTCCAGCATATTTTCTTAAGAAATACATTTATAAATGATATAAGCTGTTAAGGCTGGCTAGAAAAGCTTCTTAACTCAAAGACTAATTGAACTCAAATCTTAAGAGTTCTTGGGTTTCTAGGTCTAAAGGCAAGAAGCTAATTGGTATAAGAGAGGATTGGAGGAGAAGGAAGAATTTTCCTTATTTTTCTTGGTGCGGTTCTGGTCCCATGCAGATTTTCTGAGTAGTTCGCATTGGTCTTTTGTACTGTCCTGGGCATTACTTCCAGCCCTCTTCTCCTCCGTCCTTTAGTGCCTTCACCATTCCATGAGGCGCCAGTGTAATGCTCTTTTTGCTGCATTCCCTGCAGTAGACTTTAGTAGTTCCCAAGTAAATCCTGTTCTTTGTTTTGAAAGTAATTTTAGCTAGGTGCTGGGAAAGCATCCTGCCAGTTCATACAAATAGGGGTTCTTCTTAATTTTGGGAAGAAAGAATGTGTGTTGATCTAGACAGCGCTCTAATTTTTTCAAGTTATTGAAAAATTTATGGCATTACATAGGAGATGATGTGTAGGGGTGAAGAATAGGACTTGCCATGCATCGTAAAGGAGATTAAATGATAAACCTTGTCTTCAAGGAGCTTATCCTGTAGTAGCAGAGGCACATATGTAAACATAGTTCAGTGGGATAAATGCAGTTACAGAAGTTTAAGGCACAGAGGAGGGAGTAATTAAATATGGAGAGGTAGCAGTTTTGGAAGATTAATAAAAGGACATGATGCCTGAGCTCTGTTCTAGAAGAAGAATATCTTTTAAAGGCCTAGAGGGATTCCAGACATTATAATATTCACAAGCAGAGAGGTTTTAATAGCATGAAATAATTCAATTTTGCTGGGACTTCAAGGGATAGGGAGGGGGAGAACAAGTGACATGAAGTGGAAGAGGTAGTTGGGGTTCACATCCTAAGGGAGCATGCTGAGTAGTTGGGGTTTGTTAGGTGATGTGAAGTTCCCGGGGTTTTTTTTGGGGGGGTATGCTGTGTGGCGGGGGTCACATTTCGTTCTTTTTGCGTGTGAGTATCCCATTATTGCAGCACCATTTGTTGAATTTTCGTTTGTTTTGTTTGCTTTGGGAAGTACATGGGCCGGAAATTGAACCTGGGTGGCGAGAATTCTACCGCTGAACTACCCTTGCACCCCTCCTGGGGAAGGTTTTAAGAGGCAGTGTGAGACCAATTTTGGGTTTTAACAGTTTTGTGGTTACACTGGATTGGGAGGAATTTTGTCCATAACTAGGAGCCTGTCACTGTTGCCAAGGTAAGAGCTGATCCGGGACTGCAGGCGTTGGTCTGGGTGGGAAGGAGCGGGAGAGATTGGAGAAGGAGCTGTGGGGAGCCTGGACGGGTCCGGAGAAGATGACAGTGGAGGGGAGGAGAGTCCTAGGATGGCCTGCAGACTCTGGCTTGGTTGGGTGTGGGAGGGTGAACAATGCGGTCACCAACTGGCCTACAAGATGGAAGATGAAGAAATGATGTAGATAAGGAATTCTTTTCAGTTACTTGGATTTTTAGGTGGCGGAAACAAACAGGTGGTAGCATGGATGGGTCTGGAGCTTGAGGGAAGAGTTCAGGGTCTGGACTGAGTGTGGTTTATTAATTAGATCATCAGTGGCAGTAACACTATGGAAATGGGTGGGTGTGTTGGTGGAGGGAGGATTGAAAGAGGAGGAGCAGCATTTCAGATCTTGGAGTCACGCCTGCTTTAGAGAGGTACTCACCCTCGCTGTACGTGCTTTTCAGTGTTTTCTTCTGAGCTCTGCTGTCTCCAGTGTCATGTTTTTTCCACAGGTGCCCTCATGGCAGCTGCACATGTTGCGTCCCAAGGGTGGATGAATGGGGGTCGGGGGCAGGGGCGGCACTGAGGAGGGCTAATCTGTTATCGGTGGGGACAGTTTGTGAGCTGGTTGTTGGTCAGTCAGGAGCAGCTTGTGGTTTCTTAGATGAGAGGAGTTTCTTTTTAAACCATTTTTTTTAGATAAGTCAAATGCCAGAACTCTTAAGTACTCAGCATACACGCTTCACTTTGACCCTAAATCTCCTTGATGCACGGCGTAATGGCCATCACTGCTGTAAAGTGGGCCACAGAATAACCTTCAGGGCACTGGGTGGCAAAGTTTAGCAAGCAGATTGTTGTTTAGATACCTCGGTTTTTATGGCGTTACGCCTGCAGGTCGACTAAACTGAGCGTGGTTTGTTTTAACCTGCTTCTGGGGTTGCTGTGGTTGCTTCTTTGCCTGGTTTGGTGGCCCAGAGGAGATGGCAGGACCCCAGCCGGGGTTGAGTACTCACACTTGTTATAAATACTCATTGCGTTAGGGGGTTTCCGCTTGTGGGCAAGAGAGTAGCAACCCAAATAGAGAAAAAAAGGAAAAGGAGGGGATTTATTTCCTCACACAAATGGGGGGGCCAGGATGGCTCTGGGCTTCCAGCACAGCCGATCCAGGCCTCGCAGGTGCGGCCAGGACTGGACTTCGCAGCCCTTCCTGCCTCCTGTGTCCTGCAGGCCAACCCAGCAGGCGATACAGGTGGCCGCCTGAAGCTGTTGGCTCTCTTTATGTCCCTTCTCAGGAGCGCTAGGAGGGTGCTGATGGACTTGGCCTAGGTGGCGTCCCTGATCCTGGCCCATCCCTGGCGTGAGGGGTGGGGCCCGAGCCCGTCTGCCTGCGTGTCCTGCGCACCCTGCTGGGGAGGCCTAGCCTTGTGATGAGCAGTTCCCCACGGTCAGGAGAGGGACGTCCTGAAAGGAGCCTTAATAAATGAGCGTAGCAGCCCAGCACAGCACTGAGCAAGTGTATGCTAGGAAAGGGCCTCACCCTGAGGGTGATAAACATTTATATAAGAATGAGGGGCTAATACATGTAGGAAGTTGTTATTAAAAAAAAATGCACCTAGGCATTTTCTTTTGGAAGTTAGTTTTAAACTTGATGAACCAGTAATAGGGAATTGTTTGCTCTCTGAGATCCCTGGCATATTGTGATGCCAGTTGTAAATGACAGGAGGGTGATGAAAATGGCAGAATGTAACTGTATGGAGAAAGCAGAATTCATCTTTATTGTCAGCTGTAATGGCAGCTGGGTTATATAACAGGTGCATGCAGGGACCCTGATATGGAGATTAATAAGGAAAAATGAAAACAGTGTTGGGTGAGGGTATTTTGGGTATCCCATTATTAAAATAGTCTTATTTAATTTTTGTACAACTTTAAACATCTAAGATGGTACTTTTAAATGGGGAAGAAATTTTGAATTTTCATTTAGGTGGTTTAGTTTTAGTTACTTATTTTAACCTATGAGAGGCTTAATGTTTTATATAACTTGAGGGTCTGGAGATGACAATTTATATAACTTGGCAGGTTAAATCAGAATTTCTGTTTCATTACTGTTTTAGCCAGAGGTAATTTTCATAATTAAAGTGAAATGGCCCATTTAAAAGTAAGTTCTGTTCTGTAAAGAGCAGCAGGCGTTGAGCATCCTTTGGAAGTATGGGCTTCTTGGGGGCTAATGGGAATAATGAGGATATTTTTAAAACATGTCATTTCGGTTCTACTGAGATATTTTCTCTATATACCTTTTATTCCTTGTAGGACTCTTTGGTTTCTGACTAGACCAAACGTAGTTTCTCACAGCGTGGCAGAGCCTGGGTGACTGCTGGTCAGAAGCCATTGGGCAGGCAGTAGCCCTCTGGGTTCTCCGGGTGCAGGTGTCCGAGTTACACCTGAGAAGTTAGTGATGCTTGGCAGTTAGCCAAGATTCTAACAGTGCATTTCTGCAGAGTTCGTTTTGGTCGTCCGCCTCTCTAGTTATTTAGAAGCCGGTAAGTTAAAAACCTTAAGTATATGCCCTGAAAATTGAAGTACTTTCTTCTTGAAGTAGAGCTTCCTTTAAAAAAACAGAATAAAACAAAAGAAACTCTAAAATTTTCCTTTTCCTGTCCTTTATTAGCTGGGTCAGGTGGAACAAGATCTCACACCAGGTATGGGTCGTCACTCCCTTGGTGCCCCTCTCCCTCTCCTCTGTCTGAGCACTTGACTGTGGCAGCCCTGGGGTTCCCGTGTACCTGACCTCACCTTGCTGACCTGCTGTAGGCCTGTCTTATACCTGACCTTGATTGGTTCACTGGGTCTAAGTCCCTTCTCCTGATTCTAGTTCCTGTGGGCAGTTGTTGGAAATATTAATATCACATGGCACATGTGCTTTTTTTTATTAACAGATAATGTAAGGAGTCCTTAAAACTTTTCAGCTTTTATAAACTCTAGTGTATTTAAAATATTACAGAAGTAATACATGATGAATTATTTTAAAAAATGAAGTAATAGAAAATTGTATAATTTTATTCCTCAGGGGTAACTAATGTTGAGAGTAAGGCTTCTGGGGTTGTCTTAATTGCAAAGGATTGTTCACTATCTTACATTTAGAATGGAAGGGAGGGCTTGAGAATTCCATTTGCCTTTTTTTCCTCCCTTATCTTAGCAGCTCCATCAGAAATGTCACTAACCTCTTAACCAAGACCCCTCAAGCAGTCCAATTTCTGCCAGCACTTAAGTGCTTTTGATACTCCTGATGAGACATGATACTCAGTCTTCAACCAACAAAGATTTATTGAGTGTCTGTTGTATTTAATGCACCCTGCTGGAGGCTGGGGAAGATGGATAAGATACACCTGCTGTCCTAAATGCGCTCACAGCCCAAGGTTGGGCAGACATTCAAGCAAGCAAATGGAGTATGGGGTAGTATTAACCATAGAGGGATGCAAAGTGGAATGTCTAAGAAAGGAAGCCTTAGATGAGGTGACGCTTGAGCCGTGTATTTGGGCATTTCTTTAACGTGTAGGTGGATCACAGGCATTCCAGGCAGATGGAATCTGTTCATAGATTAACTGGGGTGACTGGCAGAGCCACCATAGTTGGGTTAGTGTTTTTCCTGCCACTCTCCCCATCTGAAATAATAGAAAAGAAAAAATATTGGAAAGATTTACTGTTTGAAATATGATAAATGTGCTAAAAATGAAAGTAAGAGTTTCAAGCCACATGGTCTTCCCTTAAAGCATGGGATAATTCAGATCAACCCTAAAGTGAGTTTGATGGCCTCTTAGCTGATTTCTCATTCGCTTTAGGGACAGAAAACAAGAGATTGGAAACCTAGATTGATTGTAGGCGGGTCAGTGTGTTTGTATCTTTAAACTTTTGATTTTGAAATACTTTTGAATTTACCGAACAGTTGGAAAAAACAATATAAAATTGATATAGAGAACCCCACCATATTCCCTATCCAGATACCCAGATTTACCAACTTTGACCATTTTGACAAATTTGTCCTCCTCCCTTCCTCCCTTTCTCTCTCTCTCTCCTTTCTT
>PVIY010057588.1:0-12819 GCA_004026745.1 Myrmecophaga tridactyla
ACCTTGGTTCAAGAAGGCCAATGAAGTTCAGGGTTTCTCTCTCAAGTTGAGAAGGCACATGGTGAACACAGGGCTTCTCTCTCAGCTGGAAGGGCACATGGCAAATACGGCATCGTCGTCTGCTAGCTTTCTCTCCTGGCTTCTGGTTTCATGAAGCTCCCCGGGAAGTGTTTTCCTTCTTCATCTCCAAAGATTGCTGGCTCGTGGACTCTCTGCCTCTCGTGGCTACATCGTTCTGCTCTCTCTGAATCTCTTTCTCCAAAATGTTTCCTCTTTTATAGGACTCCAGTAAACCAATCAAGACCCACACAAATGGGTGGAGACATGTCATCCCCTAATCCAGTTTAACAACCATTCTTGACTAAATCACATCAACCACGGAGATGATCTCATTACAGTTTCAAATATACAGTATTGAATAAGGATTATTCTACCTTTAAGAAATGGGATTTATATCAAAACATGGCTTTTCTTAGGGGGCATACTTCCTTTCAAACCAGCACAGGCTCAAGAGGAGGTAATTACTCAGGAGTGTGGATACCAGGAGGCAGGGGTATTTGATGGCCCTAACAGAAGCCACTATAACATCCATCTATAGGCGATGGATTTTAGATAAATTCATGTACAGCCTCCCAGTGGAATACTAGGTCCCTGGGGAAAACAAAGAATGAAAAAGCTCTTCATGTATTGATAGGGAGTGATCACTAAGCTTTATCAAGGGCAGTCAGTTAGGTGCAGCCCAAAGTGTATAATATGCAAGAATAATGGGAATGAAAAAGTTATATCTTGAGTACATAAAATATCTTTGGAAAGATCTGAGAGAAGGAGCACTGGTTGCCTTCAGGGGGCAACTGGGTGGTTGAGAGACAGGGATGGAAGGGACGCTTATTTTGTGCATAATTTTCTATTTCAATTTTGAACCATGTAGATAAATTCTTTTCAAAGAAAATCTAAAAGAGCACTTGTCATCGACACCAAGAGGTAGCCATGGTTAATAATTTAGTTAGCCTTTTCTTCCCATTTCCCACCTTTTTCCTATGCGTATATGTAAAATTTATTTTTCTTTTACAGAGATTGGCTTATTCTGTACTACTCTTCTGAAACCTTTCACTTAATGTAACCAATTCTCCACGCATTAGATGTTCTTCTGTAACATTTGGAACGATTTCTTAGTATTCCGTGATACATCCAACCCATGATTTATATAAGCTGTCCCCTATTGCTGGACATTTAAGTTTCTAACTTCCTGCTATAAAGTCAGACATTTTAGAAAGACTTTCCAAGTTAGCCTTCAGAAACTCAGCGAATCCAGTTAATCTGAATGCCAATCCTCTAACCTTCCTGATTAGTGTGGTTTGGCTCATGATGGGCAGAGTCCAATCCAGTCTGCCATCGGGATTTGGCAGGTGACTGGCCCTAGCAACCTGGGGGTGGTAACTCTGGCCTCTTGTTTCCCAGTTACCTGAGTTGCAGGTTTAGAACCCTCCGTGGTGAGCAGGTGAGTACCTGGCACAACCCTCTTTTGGCCCTGGGGTCCCTGGCTGGACAGTACCTGGGATTCAAATGACCACAGGCCAGGCTGCGCTGCACTGAGTTGTGGAATCAGCACAGCTGGGGATCCAACTTCTTTGACAGGGGTGCTACAGGAGACCCTGTGTAAGTACATGCGGTCGCTGCAGCAGGGGGTAGGAGGGTTAAAGAAAAATGTTCACTGTCCCACCCAAAATCTCAAGTGAGGCAGCTTGGTATAGAGGATAGAGCCCGTGATCGGAAGCCACCGAACTTCCTGCTGTGTGTCCCTGGGCGAGTGACTCAACCTCTCTCTTTTGTAAAATGGTGATAATCCTAAAACCTGCTCCACAGAAATGTTCAGAGAGGACTGTGGACAGAATGAGAAAACAAGAAGCAGCAGTGAGCACAGGCCACCTGGGAGGTGCAAGTACCAGCCATTAAGGGAGATTTGGTGTAGAGGGAGCAGCAGAGAAGGGGAACTGCACCCAAGCACACTGGTGCTGCAAGGAGTGGGTCAGGTCCTGGAGTGAGGACTCCCAGGGACAGACAGGACAGAATTGGACTGGGGAGGCCATGGACTTGTCAGGGTCAAGGTAGGGAGCCAGCAGGTCTGGAGACTCCAGAGGGGGTGAAATAAGCCTGGGTTTACTAGCAGAGATCAGCCCTCCCTCAGCCAGCCAGGGACTCCCCAGGGAGATTTTGCCCTTGTCCCCTTCACCCCAACCTCCAGAGATTGCCCCCTTGTCTCAGTCCTGTCTCAGGCTCCAGCCTTGCCTGCACCACTCAACTTCCCCAGTCAGAGCCTGAGAGGCACACTGGCTGCCTCTAGCCCAGAGTACCACAGATGTTAAAAGCAGGTCCCCTATGATAAAAAATTTCTCACTCATCCCCTCCTACGATCTGGAGGAAACATACAACCACCAGCTCTGGCCTGCTGGCTTTTCTTTCTGGGTATTGTTCTCCAAATATAAAAGCACAAAAATAAACATGCTTCTTTCAAACAAAGCCCATCCCTCCCTCAGTCCAGGAGGTTCCAGTGTGCATCTCCCTTTGCAGATGAATGGTTGGGTCCACTGTCTTGAAGGACCAATAAGGGGCTGGAGCCTAACCTATTGTTTCAGTGGAAATGAACAGCAAACCCTCTGAGTGCTGTTCAGTCCTGCAAGCAGTTTCTTCCACACTCTTGTTCCAGTCCCTCTTAGCGGTCTCGCATGAGCGTGTAAGAAAAGATGGGGTTCCACCATTTTATAGGTGCACAAGGTTGCACAAAAATCAGGAAAGCAAAGACATTCTCCCCTAATAACTGAAGCCTCAGTAGGGCTGCTACGGGATCTGAGGGGTGGGCAAGAAATCCCCCTCGCTCTGGTTGGGTCAGTTATCTGAGGCCAGAGTTTAGAGATTTAAGGGACCGACACCCGCAATGGGACTCCTTGCAGCAGGGCCCGGCTTCCAATCCTGCCTGGCCACCTCGCAGCTGCGTGATCTTGGGCGACTGGCTTAATCTCGAGTTTCCCGTTTGCACAAAACGTTCTAACAGTCGCTCTCTGCCGGGATGTCCAGAGCAGTAAACGCGATCGTGCCTGAAAAGCACAGCGCCGGGCCCCGAGTGAGAGCTTAATAAACGGTTGCTCGCTGGAGTCTCGCTCCCGCCCGGCCCCGCCCCCGACCCCGGGGACGCGGCCTCCGACCCGGGAGACGCGGGAACGCGGGCGGTGCCGGCGTGGACTCCGCCCTCCCGCTCCCCTTCCCGCCGCGAGGGCGCCTGGCCCCGCCCAGCCCGGCCTCGGCGGCGGCGGTAACCCGCAGAGGTAGGAGGCCAGGGCAGCGCGCACGGGAGGCGGCGCGCGCTCCCGGCGGGAGGAGGTGGCGGGGCGCGCCCGGGAGCAGGACGCGGGACTGAGGTTGCGGCGCGCGCCGGCGGCGGGAAAGCGGGCGCGCGCAAGGGGGAGGGCTGGGGCCGCTGTCCCCGGGGGAGCCGTGGGGGGGCCAGGGCGCACTCGGTACCCTCCTTACTCTGCCCGGCCCGACTGCTGCCTTCCGTCCTGCGCCAAATCCGGCCCAGATTCTCGCCGGCTGGGGTGGGCGGGGGCCCAGCCGGGCGCAGCGGCCTGCGGAGGCCGGACAAAATCGGCCCGGCACTGGGGTCCCCTTGCTCCACAGGGCCGCGGCTGCGTGGGAGGCTGTTCTCTACAGTCAGAGCTGCACGTCTTTTACTGTGGCTTTCTCAGGGCCGGGGACGTCCTGCCCAGCTCGTGTGGAATTTGTCTCATCTTCGTTACAACTCCATGGGGTCTCAAGTATGTCCATTTCACAGATGAGGAAACTGAGGCCCAGAGCGGTACATTGAGTTGTCCAATACGGTACAGCTGACAGGCTCCTGGGCTCTGAGAAGCTGTGCAGGGATTTGGGCCCACCACCCCTTTGGATCCCCAAAATGGGGTCTGAGGCCCCCTGTGTGGGTGAGGCTGACGAGCTGGCATTTCCAACAAGCTCCTTGGTGATTTTTATGCACACCCAAGCCTGAGGATTGCGCCTGCAGTAGCCAAGATTGGAGATCAGGCAGTCGGGTGGTGAAGCTTTAACACCCAGTCCTTCCCTAATAAGAATCCAGTCTTTTTTTTTTTTTTTCTTTCAAGAACTTGATGGAAGCTGCAGAAGTGAGAATAGTGTAATACACACAAGGTTTAGATGTGATTACTTGGGATCTGTGCACCTGGTAGGACTCTAGGAGAAGAACCTTGGGGGTTGCTATCACCCAGTGCCCAGGGTGCGGCATCCTGCCGCCTTACCCCCCATCTTTAGGGCACTGGCTGGGGAGAGGCTCAGAATAATTCATTTCAGTTCAGCAAGCACATTTGCCCCCTCCCTACACCACAAAGCTGGGTCCCCAGGAGTGGAGGCACAAGCCTAGGGATGTTGGTGGCCTTCCCCCACCCCTGGTCACATGCGTGTATCCTGCCAGGGTTGGGGCAGGGTGTGGGGGTTCTGGAGGCTGATTGGGAGTGTGTTGGCAGGGGTGGGGGTCTAGGTTTTGTGGTGGCCACATTCAGTTTCACCTAAATCAGGTCTTGGTTGCCATGGCAATTTGGGGTGCTCACGTCCTCTGCCTGGTGTGCCCTGTTTCCTGGTTTTCCATTTCTTGATCTGCAGGGGACAGATTTCCCCCCAGGCCTGAGCCTGGAGTGATGTGCATTTATGCAGCATTGCTGCTTTCCTGGGGCTGACCTAGACCCAGTGGTAGAGTCCTGAAGTGCAAATGAACTGGCCCAGGAGGCATTGTTGGGGGGCTCCTTGGCAGCAGTGGTTTGGGCTTTGGGCCTCCCACTTCCCAGCAGCATGCCCCTGTGAATAGGCAAGAGTGTCAGCCTCTCTGAGCCAGGAAATAGGTGGAGATGAGGATTTAATGAAATGAGGTGATAATGCCCTCCTCTGGGGCAGGGCACATGGTAGGTGCTGGGTGAGCCTTATAACAGAGATTGCCCTTGGGGAGATGCAGGCATGTGGCCTGCTTAGCAAAGCTGGGGTGGGGGTGGAGGTCCAGAAGGTAGAACAGCCTGGGGGTGCTTCCTGGGAAAGGGTAGGCGAACATGCAGCTGCAAAAGAAGCAGAGAGGAACCCCCCATGTGATGTTCATAAAGATGGAGACTATGACTCACCCACTGCTCAACACACAGTAGTTTTAAGCCCCTTATACGTATTGTTCCATTTTACTAGCTGCCGGAATGCAATAGCCAGAAACAGAACGGCTTTTAAAGGGGGAATTTGATAAGTTGCTAGTTTGCAGTTCTAAGGCCAAGAAGATGTCCCATCTAAAACAAGTCTATAGAAATGTCCAATCTAAGGCATCCAGGTAAAGATACCTTGATTCAAGAAGGCCGATGAAGTTCAGGGTTTCTCTCATTCAAGTGAGAAGGCACATGGGGAACACAATCAGGGCTTCTCTCTCGTCTGGAAGGAGACATGGTGAACACGGTCAGGGTTCCTCTCTCATCTGGAAGGGCACATGGCGAGCATGGCGTCATCTGCTAGCTTCTTCTCCTGGCTTCCTGTTTCATGAAGCTCCTCGGGAGGCATTTTCCTTGTTCATCTCCAAAGGTCGCTGGCTGGTGGACTCTGCTTCTCATGGCTATGTTGTTTGTTCTGCTCTGCTCTTTCTGAATCGCTTTCATTCTCCAAAATGTTTCCTCTTTTATAGGACTCCAGAAACTTATCAAGACCCACCCAAATGGGTGGAGACATGTCGTCACCTAATCCAGTTTAACAACCACTCTTGATTAAATCACATCTCCAGGGAGGTGATCTGATTATAGCTTCAAACATACAGTATTGAATAGGGATTATTCTTCCTTTCTGAAATGGGATTTAGATTAAAACATGGCTTTTCTAAGGTCCATACATCCTTTCAAACCAGTGCACGTATCTACTTATTTAATCTTTGCAATAACCCTATGTGGTAGGTATTCCAATTTACAGATGAGGAAACTGAGGCTCAGAGAGGTATCTAGGTCATAGTGCCAACAGATGGCAGAGCTGGGTCTCAGGATGCGACCCCTGATCTGATCCCCACTCCAGAGTGTTCGGCTCTGACTGCTAGGCCACCTAAGCTTTCCTGTAACTGGAAAGGGACAGCAGACAGAGGTGGGGGCCTCCGAGCCCCTGGGCTCTGGAGGATAAGAACTGTACATTAGGGATTTTCAAAGCAAGGAAATAATTATTTATCAATTGCTCACTCTGTCCCCTATGCTGGTGATGCTCACATGGTACTTTAATTCCCCAGGCAAATCCAAAGTGGGGGTGGGGGGGTTGGTATGCCAATATTACTGCAACTTATGGGGACACCGAAATTCAGAGAGGCAAAGCCGCTTTCCCAGCACCACACAGCCAGTCCAGTTGTAAAGTGCAGTGCCGTGTCTGGTCTGGGTGACTCCACAGCCCATGTTCCTTGGTCTGCACCTGATGTGGGAAAACACCCCAGCATCCTGTCAATCAACCTCACATTCTTAGCTAACCACGTGACCATAGTACTGGGTCAGTCTAGGCGACTTCTCAGATGTGGGACTCTGGCCTCTCCCTGGGTGCTGACCCCACCCCTGGGGCTCGGAGGGCTCTAGAACCCAGCAGTCTGCTAAGAGTAGCGGCGCTGCTCACCTCCAGCGCCAGCCCCCCACACCGCCTCTTCCCCTTCCCCATTCCTTGTTCACACTTTTCCATTCCCTTCCCTTTTCCACCCCTCTCTACTTTTTTATCCTTCCTCGTCACTCTTCTTCCCAGCTCTCCCCTCTTCCTCTGCTCCCTGCCCCTTCTCCTCCCCTCAGGCCCCCACCCGCTCCTCCCACCTCCTGGTCACATGAGCTGCCGCCGGATTTAAGCCTAATCTGCTCAGTGCTCTGCAGAGTGGCGGGCTGAGGGGCTGGAGGGTTGAGCTAGTCTCCAGGGCCCGGGAGAAGGAGCAAGAGGGGTGCTATCCCTTCCTCCAATGAGCTTGGGGCTGGAGGGGTTGCTGGAGACCCAGCTGGAGCTGGAGACAGTTATCCAGGTGGGTTCTGGGGGTGGGGGGTACACTCCCTGTTCAGGAAGAGAGTGCTGGGCCTAGCAGAAGTGGGGGGTAGGGGTGGGAGAGGCTGTGGTGGGCATGGGAAACACAGGGGCCCTGGTGGACAATTTCCGGCCAGACATGGGGCAGAGGGGTGACCAGGGTTCAACTGCTGAGGCCCCCCCACCTTATGCTGTGCCCTGGGGGCATGCACTACCCCCAGGTTGTAGGGTGGAGAGCACTGCAGGCCCCACAGGGTCCTCACCGTCCAGGCCAGAACTAGATTGGCACCTCCAAAGTTCTGCGCTTTGCTCACACCACCCCCCGCCCCTGGCCACGGGTGTGTGTGGAGCGTTTGGCCCCTCCTCTGGCCCGTGAGGTGGCCACCTCTTGGAGGTTGGGGGGCACATGAGAGCCCCTCCCATGGGGCTTTTTGCTGATTCTAACCCCCAGGCTTCCCCCCTTCTTGGAGATTTCTGGAGAGAATGTCCTGGGCGCCCACACGTTGGGGGGCAGGACCTTGCCCCTGTCTGGCTCACGCCAGGGAGCCGAGGTCCCAGGTCTCCTGCAGACCACCTTTCTCTCCCCACAGAGGCTGGAGAGCAGCATCCTCGGACTGGGCCAGGAGAAGGGCCTGAGGGTGCAGGACCCAGGCCAGGACTTTCAGGCGGTCAGCCTGCCTACCCGCATCCGGGAGATTGTCACCCACAACCTCTCCCAGCCTGAGGCCCCAGGTACTACCTCCCCACCCCCACCTGCTGCAGGGACACTGCCTGCATTCCACTGCTTTCTCACCTCCCTTCCCAGCAGCCAGGAATGAGCATCATAACTGTACTTCCATTTCTTGAATACTTATTTTGAGGTAGGTACAACTCTATGATGGAAGGACCCATTTTACAGATGAGGAGGCTTAGCCTGGCGGTGTCATTTGCCCAAACTTGCTCTCCATGTGATGCAGCAAGAAGGGAAGGGATGACCATCCCCTCCCTGCTTTCCTATAACTGCTGCGATGGCTTGAACCCCAAATTCATATTCCCTACCAGGGAAGTATGAATTGGCTGAACTGAAGATTATAGGGAAAGAGCAGCATAGCTCAGACCGGGGCTTTGCAGAGGGCCATGGGCCAGTGCTGCCCGTTCTGCACCCAGGCAGGATGGGCCCCTGCTCGGGCAGCCTGCCCGAGCCCATTGTGTGTTCTGAGGGTCTGTGAAGGCTCTGCAGCTGGTATGTTTGCAGCTCTCCATGATGGCGTTTTTGGTGCCCCTGTTACAGTCCCTGACCAGCTGCTGGCTAGGGACAGGCCCTCTCTTTGGGAGGACTAGAGATGTTAGGGCCCCTGGGGTCCCCACATGGGGAGAGACTTAGAGAATGTAGCAGTGGTGGCTGCCTGGAGCCTGTGACATGTGTCCTGAGTGGAAGGGGAGCTCACCAAAGGAGGCACCTCTGCTTCTCCCTCTGCTCTTTCTTTTTCTTCCTCTCTTCCTCCTCTTTCTTCCTCATAATCTGACCTGCACGACCTTGAGCCCCAGTTTCAGAAGTTACCTGAAGTGCTTCTACTCTCTGAGCCCCAGTTTTCTCCCAAGTGAGACTTTCCTACTTGCCTGGCAGGGTCTGGTTACCTTTCCTCTGCCCACGTTACAGATCAGCAAAACTGAGGCCCAGAGAAGTGGTGTAATTGGAGAAGGAAAGAACTAGGACTCGTGGCCATCTCCTGAGGCCTAGACCTAGCCTCTCTTTTGCACCTCCAGGGCCACTTTTCAGCTGTAGTAGTAGGTCTACTTTTAGCCGAGCTCTGGGCCTCTCTCCCTTCCCCCCTCCTGCTCCTCAGCTCCGTCTGCACAGCCTGCTGCTGCGTCCCCTCCCATCTAGGCTGCCTCCCGGGGCCTGGTCAGTCTTTCTGCCCCAAGTGATGAGAGGGACATCTGTCCCCCTGGAGCCAGGAGGAAACGAACCATGTGCCTGCCCTCCTTGCTAGCCCTGCTGCCAGCCACGGAGATGGCATCGCTGCTATCGCTGCAGGAGGAGAACCAGCTGCTGCAGCAGGAGCTGTCCCGCGTGGAGGACCTGCTGGCCCAGAGCCGCGCCGAGCGCGACGAGCTTGCCATCAAGTACAACGCCATCAGTGAGCGGGTGGGTGATGCCCGGGGCCCAGAACGGGCCAGGCTGGGCCTCTATTCCGGTCAAAAGGGTGGGCCCTTGTGTCAGGCCAGCCCAGGTTCAAATCCTGCCTCTCCCAACTTGGATGGCCTTGAGCAAATCACTTCCTCTCTCTGAGCCTCTTTGAGCCATGGGGATGGTACACAGCACAGATTAAAGGGATAATGGAATAAAGGGCTTGGCATAGAGATTTTCCATTCCCATCTGTCCCAGGCCTGCTTGGGGTGGAGGGCACAGAGAACAAGATCCTTGGAGGCCCCTCCCACCCCTGTGTCTCTCTGGGCCTCTCCTGTACTCCTGTTTACATGGGCCCTGGCGTCCAGGCAACGGCTGGATGCTGGGGCAGGCTGGTTCTTCAGGCCTGCCTGGGTGCAAGGGCCAGCCAGGGACGGGAGGAGAATCTGGACCTGTCCCCGAGCCCAGGCTGGTCTCACCTCCCCCAGGGACCTGTGCTGCAGGGCTGGGGGGGCCCGGATCCAGAGCAGGAGTTTGGTATGGACCTGGCTAGACTGTAGGATTTTCTCTAGTGCATTGTCTCCTTTGGGCCCCCAGGTTCTTGGGAGGTGACCCTGGGCAGTTGGTGACAGCCAAAACTTGGTAAAAGAGCTGCACAAGGGAATAGTGTGTGTATGGCAGTAGGAGAGATATGTGAATAGTGATAGCAGCTACCATTTATTGAGAGCCTGCTGTGTGCCAGGCACCTGCTAGGGGCTTTATGTTTAATGTACCAATCAGAACGATCATGATGCTTGTTAGAGGAGAAAACTGAGGCTCAGAGAGGAGAAGCACTGAGTCCAGGGTCATGCCACCAGTTAAAGCTAGGACCCAGTCTCCCAACTCCCAGTCCAGGGCTCTGAATTGCAGTTTTGCTTCCTGGATGTGAGAGGAGACATTGGGCTGGGGGTTTTTGGAGCAGCAGTCCCATGGAAAGTTGGAAAGGATCTCGGACATCAACTGGCGTGGCCCTGTGGTGCTACTGATGAGGAGATCTAGGCTTAGAAGGGTCAGGTCCCGGCCCAGGGTCCCAAGTGGTGGTGGCAGAGCCTGGGTTGACCTCAGGACCCTTGAGCTGGGCCTGTCCACAATGGGGCTTGTGTGCTGTGTTGGGAAGGGGTATACATTTCTGTGCATGGCCGTGGGGTGTAACCTGCCTGCTGGTGTCTGCCTGCCTGGATAAGCTTCCGACTTGTTGCAACTTGCGGAGGGGCAGGGTGGGGGAACTGTGGGGGCCTCTAGTATTCACAGCGAAGACATGGTTTTCCCAAGGTTTGCAGGGGGTGTGGCGGCCGGGTTGGCTCACATCTCACATTGTCAATGGTGACAGGGGACCTGAGCCAGCCCCCTCCTGGTTTAGGCCTCTCATTTTAGCCCCTGGTACTGTGCCAGGCCTCCCCAGGGGCTGCCTCTTAAATGCCAGTCTCTGACCGACAGCGAAGCTAGCACTACCCTCCCTGGCTGGTGGGAAGTGGCAGCTCCCGTCTCTGTTAGGACACAGCTGCTGGGGGCTAGGGGATACAGCAAGGGGTATCTGCCTTGGTCTAGTAAACTCTCTCAGGAGGCCCCTGAATCTCAAAACTGTCCTTGGACTGAGATGGTTTGAGTGTGGCCCCACCTGGGGACAGGGATTGGATGAGAATGACCCAAAGGCCTTTCCCAGGGGCAGGTCCACAGAGAACGTCAGAACCTGGAGATTACCTTATTACAGATAGGGAAACTGAGGCCCAGAGGGGGAACATGCTAGGCCCCAGGTCAGTGGTAGAGCTTGGCTGAAGGCCCAGGTGGCCTGGCCCTGGCCTTCTGCTGTCCTGCGGCCCTCTCTCTCCCTGCTGTCCACTTGTCCCTGTGCCCACAGATGGCAGGACCTGCCCCTGTGGCCACAACCATTGCATGAGGGTCTGGATTGGGGGACAGTCAGGAAGGTGGTTCTGACCAGTTACACCCACAGTATCCCTGGGATGGGGAGTAGAGGCGTGGCCAGGATCTGTTTCCTATTGACTGCACATAGGGAAACTGAGGCAGGGGTTCCAGAGGCCACCTCCCAGGCCTGGGACAGGACCTCTTGTTCCTGTCTCTGAGGAGCAGGTGTGGTGTGAGGCAGCTGGGAATGGGAAGGAGGGAGAGGCCACATCCCCCTTGGCTCCAGAGGGCAGACCCCCCGGGCTCCCCCAGTGTCCATGGCAACCTGGGCAGGATGAATTGAACAGGGTACTAGGCAGCCGGTTGCTAGGGGAGACAGTAAACTTCTTTCATCCCTGGCTTGGTGGCAGCCTCCTTCCTTTTTGAATTACAAGTAAAATTGAATGGCTGTTTGGTGAGGGGTGAGGTTTGCGGAAAGGGGCAAGGTGTGGCCGGGGCCCAGCTGGGAGCGTTGGGGAGGGGGTGCAGCCCCCGGCCTCTGCCTGACCCCGTCTCAGTCTCCAAAGCCAATAGCACCCTGGTTCTATAGATGTGCAAAATGTACCCAACAAAACGCAGTCAGACCCCACACAGACACCCACAGAAACACAAGTGCCCCCCTCCATGAGAGACACAGATTCAAGAATGTGCACCGTACAACCCACCCCCACAATCACACCCACCCGGCTACACACAGACGCACAGAACACGTCGCCACGGTGAATAGTCATACCACGTAACATAGGCACCGCAACACATTGTCTCATGTCTTGCAGTTGCACGCATGCAGCAGAAAGCGTACAACCAACACAGCCCCCCCCCAGTCAGCCCCCAAAGGCATGCACATATGCCCACGGTACGTAGTGGCCGACACACAGCGCAGATGCACCGAGAGCCCACACCCCCACGCACACGCACGCCTCCCCCGCAGCAGCTGTACCACCTCGTACACACACAGGCTCCGATACACAGGTGAACCCAGTACCTGGCCTCAACACAGCCCCGCGCCCCCCGGCGCCCCCCTCACCCAGACGCACAACGTCGCTTAGACACACAACGTGGATAAGCCTTGAAAACATGATGCCGAGTGAAATAAATCAGCCACAAAAGGACAGAGAGTGTATTTCCACCTAGATGCAGTGTATGCAACAGGCTAGTTCTTGGAGGCAGAAAGTAGCTCCGTGGTCACTAGGGGCCGAGGGAAGGGAGGAATGGGCAGGTGTTGCTGTGCGGGGCGGAGTGTCTGTCTGGGGTGACGAAGACGTTTTGGTAGTGGGGGTTGGTAATGGCTGTACTACACTGCTAACATAATGACCCACTTTAAAATGGCAAAAATGGCAAATTTTAAGTTATATATAAATGTTATAACAATATCAATTCTAAAAACCCTCAAAACCAATACAGGCCCCCAGCCCCACAGGATCTCCATTTCAGATGAAGAAATTTTGAGCGTAGGACTTTGGCATTTATCTAAAGGAAAACTAAACCGTGGGTTGGGTGGGTGGGGACGAGGTTATCCCGACCTCTGTCACTGGTTCATAGAGTGACTTCTGGTTGTATGGGGTCGAGTCCCGTCCCTAGTGCTAACCTGGCCTGGGCCCCAGGTGAACATGGATGAGTGTGGCTGACTTTCCCGTTGGCTTCCCAGTGACCTGGCATGGCCCTGAGTGGATGGCAGGGGACTCCTGGAGGTGGATGATGAGGATGGGTCTCCCTGGGCC
>PVIY010057589.1:0-12838 GCA_004026745.1 Myrmecophaga tridactyla
TTTGATTCCCTACCCCCCACCCCACCCCAAACCTGCACGAGTCAGACTCTGCTCCTGCAAGACCCCCCGGCCCCCTCCCAGACGGACCGATGGAGTTGAGCCAGCCAGGGGCCGGGCTGGGGGTGGCCCTCTCCCTCCCTCCTCTTCCCCGTCTCCTGTCTCCCCTCCCCCCCTCCTCCAGCAGCCCAGGGATCAAACACACATGTAACGTGCCTACCTACCGGAGAGAGACAGAGAGGGAGACTCAGACCCAGCCTCACACACAGACTCAGACGCACGCTTCCCCTCAGTTTTGTTTCTGACATGCCTCTCGTTCTCTGCCGCCTGTCCCCCATCCTCTCCCCCACATCCCTCCATGGTTGCTGCTCTTTTATTTTTGATCGCCCCGACCTCCTCCCTCCCCTACCTTCCCCACCTCTCCTCTCCCCCTCCCCTTTTCCCCCACCCCTTCCCGTGGCATCCCCTGAGAATCCCGAGATCAAAGAGTTGTTTCCATTTCTCTTTAAAGTGAAATATTGTGGGGCTGAGATCCCTCGTAGCAACAAAAAGTTTGCTACCATCGTCGAAGGCAAGTAAGGTCCATTCTGACTTTCTCAACCTGCACTTTGCTGCATTTGATAAACCAGCCCCCGGACTCCAGGGCCAGGTCCCTCCACATCACTCTTTTTTCCTCCCTTCCCGTCCCCACCCTTCCTCCCCCCACCCCGTCCTCCCTCTTGCTCCTGTTGCACTCTTGATCTCCTCTTGGCTCCTTCTCCACCTGGGTCTCCCTCTCTGTGCCTTCGCTGGTTTCTGCCTCTGACCCTGGGTCTCTGCTTTTTCTTGTCTACTTTCCAATCATTTTCCTGTCTTTGTCACCATTGGATGTTTTTCTCTTCTTATGCATTCATTTTTCTAATTTCTTAAATGTTTGGTTATGTATTTTTTTCTCTCCCTGTTGTTTTTCTGGAAATGCTGTCCTTTTCCCTGGTTGTCTGGAGCCCCTTTGGCTCTCCCCTCATGTCTTCTCTTCTGTCTTCCCCATTTGCTTCTATTTCTTGATCCCTTGCTGTCTCTGCTGTTTCTTGCCCATTTTCTCTCATTTCTTCTTGCTGTTGATCTCTGTGCCCTTCTTCCACCATATTTTCCACTTGTTCCCTTCCCTTTCCCACCCTCTTCCCTTCCCTCATCCCTCTCCCCTGCCCCAAACCCCTCTGTGTCTCCCTCTCTCACCCTTCCCCTCCTCTCTCCACCTCCCTTCCCCGCCCCCCCCTGTCTCCTATTCCCTCTGCAGGAGGCCATGATGGATTTCTTCAACGCCCAGATGCGCCTGGGGGGACTTACTCAGGCCCCTGGCAACCCGGTCTTGGCTGTGCAGATTAACCAGGACAAGAATTTTGCCTTCTTGGAGGTGAGCTGGGCACATGTCAGGCTCAGGGACGTCTCCCACACATGTTGCCTGTGTCCCCGGGCCTGCCCTGGGGTTACTGCAGCAGCCTCCCGACACTGTCCTTTGCCTTCGTCTGTCCTTTCTGCAGTCCTTCCTCCCCACTAGTTCCAAAGTGAGCTTTGTGAGGTAGAAATCCGATCCTGTCTCAGGCCTTGCCTCTGCTGTCCCTGTGGCCCAGGAGGCCTGCCTGTCCTCTACTCACCTCCCAGTGCTCCCGCTGTGCACCTCACAGTCGGGCTGCCTTGCTCGGAGCTTGCCTAGGTGACTTCTGGATAGTTTGCACATCACATTTTCAATTCCTGTGGGCCATGAAAATGTACTTTTGTAAAATACAGTAAGCACATTGTAGTAACAGTAGGTTGCTGTAAAGGTTTCTAGTTTGCTCTCACTTTTGGTGCTTGCCTCTTTGAGGTCTGGACTTGCAGGCAAAGCACACTTTATGTCGCCGTGCTCTAGATGTCACCTCTTCTTAACACTATCTCCTCCCCATCTTAATTAGATCACCTTTGTTTTACTCTCTCAGCACTTTTTTCCTTTTTGTTTTTGTCACACCTCGTGGTTGTATGTTTACCTCTGTGCTTGTGGTCAGCGTTGGTGAATTTAGTCACTAGAGCGTGAGCAGGGATTGTGCTGATCTTGTCCTCCCGGTGCTAGCACAAGGCCTGGCCTCTGTGTTTGTTCAGTTAATGTCTACCTGAATGACAGGGAAGAGGTGGTGTTCATCTCAGAGGCTTCTGGCGGGTTAGGGGTGGCTGGATGGTACCTGACTCCACACCCTTCACTGCCCTCTTCTCCCTCCTTCAGTTTCGCTCGGTGGACGAGACAACCCAGGCTATGGCCTTCGATGGCATCATCTTCCAGGGCCAGTCTCTGAAGATCCGCAGACCTCATGACTACCAGCCCTTGCCTGGCATGTCAGAGAATCCCTCCGTCTATGTGCCTGGTGAGTAGGATGTCGATCCTGGGCCTCTTACCCCTGCCCTCTTTCTGTGTCTCACCCTTTCTTTACCTCAGTTGAAGCTACCTAGAAAATGGTGTTTTTGAAGTGCTTTGGGATTTATGTACCATCTTATCTGATCCTCCCAAGCCTTTGTGAGTTGGGTGTGGCACCTGGGGAACAGAGAGGATGGCTTGTGATTTGCTTGAGGACTCTGAGCTGTTAGTGGCAGAGCCAGGGCTAGTTGAAGGTGCTCCTGAGAGTGGGGGATCTGGGTCTCATTCCTGCCTGCTGCCCCGTGGCTCTGGGGTGTGGATGAGGGACTCAGCATCTTGAGCCTGTCTTCTCAGGTCTGTGCACCTGGGTGTTAGCAGAGTGTCCCTCAGCTGCATGCGTGGAGTCTAGCATGTGGTTGTTCATTCACTGTTCGCCTCTCGAGTCCCCTGAGTCCTGTGGTCTGGGGCCATTCCCCACAGACCTGTTTCATAGCAGCCTGGAGCGGCAGAGAATAGTGGACCAGGGCTCAGCAAATGTGTTTGTAAAGACCCACGTAGTAAATATTTTTGGCTTTGTGGGCCATTTGGCCTCTGTTGGAACTACTCTTCTCTCACTTTATTGCACGAAAGCAGACAAAGGCGATGGGTGCATACATGAGCATGGTTGTGCTCTAGTACATCTTAGCATTTTATGAATTCTGACGTGTGAATTTGGGTCTTCACAAGTCATGAAATAGTCTTCTGGAAAAACTTGAAAGACATTTTGCTTGCAGGCTGTGTGTACACAGGCCAGATCTACCCTGCAGGCTGTAGTTTTGCCAACCCCTGTTGTAGGTAAATGGGATAAGTGAAGACTTAAGCTTGTTTGAGGCCCTGTTGAGATGGCAGATCATTTGGGGTGGGAGGAGGCCAGTGCTGCTATAGCTTAACTTGTGAGCTCAGGCCTCCAGGCCCCCAATTTGTGTCATTGAACGCAGGGTCAGCACCACAATGCTGTGGGTGTTGGGGTGCAGGGAGCCAGGCCCCTTTGGACTGTCGGCAGTGTGAGTTCTGCTGGTTGACGCTTAGCACTTTAGAAACTGCATTATCTCCTCACTCTACAAAGTGTGTGCAGTTCAAGCCTCAGTGCTCGGACCCCTGACTATTCTCCAGTGCTTTTTGCCATAACAGTTTTGATAAATTTAGTGTGTCATCCTTTTGAAAAGAGTGGGCCATAATACATGATTGACTTGCTGTACTGTAAGTGGATAGTTTGATGAATTTTTACATGTTTGTCTGTGTAATCGTCTCCCAGATCAAGCTGTGGAACATTTCCTTTGTACCTCTTCCCAGTAAATTTAATGTGTGTTAGTTATATACAAAACCCACCCACCTGCTGCGTGCTTGCTGTGCTGTCTGGGTTATCTTTTAATGGTTACAACAGTCCTGTAGTACAGAGGTTGGCACACTACAACTTGGGGGCCAAAGTGGTCCATCACCTATTTTTGTAAATGAAGTTTGATTGGGGTAAAGCTGCGACCATTAGTTTACAGTCTGGCTGCTTTCACACTGTAAGGACCAAGTTGAGTAGTTGTAGCAGAGACTGTGTGGCCTGCAAAGCTGAAAATATTTGCTACCTGGACCTTCTCTGGAAGTTTGCCAACCCCTGCTGTAGGTGACGGGGAAATGGCGGCATAAGCTAGTAAAAGCTTGTGTGAAGTCGTGAGGTTAGTAGAGTTGGTATTCTGAGCTTTAGGTAGTTTGAATGCAGAGTTCAGGCTTAGTCACTTCACTGTGCTTTCTCCTGAACGTGTCCATTTCTCCTTGTGGAGATGGGAACACTGCACACACGGGCTTTTGGTCATCTTCCCTTAGTCACAGGCCCTTTTCCAGAGGAAGCCATGACTACAGTTAAACAATAGGAAAGTCATCCATCAGTTTTTTTCTCTCTTTGGGATGTGGCTTCCTATAGAGGCTTGGTTGTCCAGTTTTGATTGTAACAACTGGATGGACAAATTCAGTTCTTGGAGAGATGGCAGGAGGTGCGTGTGATTCTGGCTGTAGGTTAAGGTGTTTTGACCCCCCTCTCCCCTGCCAGTTTCATTACAAAAAGAGACTCACAGGAAAAAAAGCATTTGAGAAAATTCAGCAGACACTCATGATTGAAAACCAAACTCAGGAATCTGAAAGGAAACATCCTTTCCTTGATGAAAGGGTATCAACCTGTAACTAGAGAGACATCATATATAGCAGTGAAACACAAAATGCTTTCCCACTGATGTCATGCAAGGCAAGGCTACCCGAGTAAACCTAACGCTTCAGGGTTGATGTGGATAAAAAGTGCATAAACAAGTAGCTGCTGCAAATACTGCATTAACTTTTATCAGTAGCTGTAAAACTCACCTTCAACCCCAGGCCGGATCCCACAGAGTCAGCCCATGCTCCGCACAATTGCCTTCAGGCACTGTGTGCAAGTCTTCTCTTTGGACCAGCCAGGTATGGATTCAGGCATTCCCACCAGCTCCTCGGGTTCAGTAACTGGCTGGAACAACTCACAGAACTCTCTTAAACTTATGATTGTAGTTTTACTACAGAAGAGGAAGCGATGCATGGGGTGAGTGAGGTGTGGGAGGGCGTGTGGCCCTCCAGGCACGTGCTGTTTATCTTCTTATCCTGTCTGTTGTGGAAGTGCCCCCTCGTTTTGTGGTTCCCGTTTATGTGGGTCTCCTTACAAAGGTCTGATGGGTGGGGTCCAGGCCCACTTGTTTGAATGCAGCCTCCAGTCCTTCCATATTCCTGCAGGCCCAGGAGGTGGGCTGACGGCGGGTACCATGCAGCCCAGAGCTGCAATCCCCAGTCCCACGGTTAGTCTGGCTGCTGTGGCTGGGCCCACCCTAAGACCACAGGTGTGATCTTGTTAGTAGATGAGCTGCCAGGTGTGGCCCACAAGGGTTCCTCCCCAGGAACTGGGCACAAGGACCAGCCAAGTTTAGCTACAATGTGGAATCCTAATCAGAAATGAGATGTAAAGAATGGGCGGGAAGAACCCGACCTTTATTTGTAGGCAAGAGGATGCTGGTCTTTGGGTCTGTGAATCAGTTTCAGCCTGAGCCAGCACACTCCCTGCTGAGGGTTCGGGAAGAACGGACTGGCTTCTGCCTCCGGAGGTGCTGAGTCTGGGGGTTTAGCCTCCCTGTGAGCTAGACGCTGGTTGTTTTTGGCCTAATGGTCAGTTCTGGGTTCAGAGCAGTACACAAGGTAGACCTGGTCTGCCTGCCCAGCTGGTGACAGTGAGGGGCTTTTGGGGTCCAGAGAGGGCTTTGGAGGGGAGGGGGGCAGGCAGGTTTTAGGGCTGAGTTTGGAAGGATGAGAGGTACGTATGTACCAGGTAGCCAGTGTGAGGGGGAGTGTTCTGAGGAGGAAATACAGAGGTGTGTGCAGGGTTGGGTCTTTCCATTCCTGGTGGTGACCTTGCATAGGTCGTTGTTACCTGCTGCTTTCAAGTGTGTGTCTGAAAGAGAGGGGCAACAGTGCCCACCCCATAGGGAGATTTTAACTCCAAAAAGCGACTCTCGTTGATCTGGCACTGGGCGCCTGGAGCTGCCCTGGGTGTTCTACTGGGAGGTTCTCCTCCAAGATCGTGTTATTACCTTGGGCAAGGTGCTTGACCTCTGCGCCTTCTCTTCCTTGTTTGCAGAACAGGGAGTGCCTGTGGCTCCCTCCCCGGAGTTGGGAAGGTTCAGCGATGAGGTTCTCTTGCTTGGAGAACAAGCCCCTTAGGGTATGCTTTGAAGCCAGACTCCCTGCGTGCAGGTGATGTTTTGACTGTGTCTGTTTGCTGAGGTGCGCAGGCTCTGTTCTGAGCGGGGGTGACGCCACGATGCAGAAGAGTAGGCAGCAGTCCTTTGGTCCTGAAGGAGAACCTGTCGCTGCCGGGCTCAGCTGCCCTGTGAGTTGTGGGAAGGGCAGGGCCAGAGCCCCATCCTTTGTGGCTCCAGCGTCCCTCTTTCCCTTGCTCCAGGATGCCACGTGCTTGCATATAACTTGGGATGCTTTAGGAGGTTTGACTCCCGCATAGTCATTTGGCACATTTTCTCAGCCACCTCATTGGTTAGCTGAGGAACCTGAAGCTCAGAGAAGTTTACATCTAAAGCGCCATCACGTGATCGTGGTTAGCGTGAGTGCCTTGCTGTGCCCTCGGTGCTTGACTGGGCGGTGAGTCAGATGTGCCCTGTCGAGCCTCAGGGGCTTCTGTGCCTGTTTTCAGGCCTTGCATGTGTCTGCACTTGTTGTGGATCCTCTCTCTACAGTAGGTACTAGGTGTTTTTTCTTGTGTTGTAGTTGTAGATGGGGAAACTGAGGCCCAGGGGTTTCTGGTACAGCTAAGATGAGCCCCGGGGAGTCGTCTCAGTGCCTGTGCTGCCTCCCAGCCCCCTGTGGGCTGTACTCCAGCTCTGCCACGCTTGCTGGGGAAACTCGGGCGTGTCAGGCACCTGACCTCTGAGCCTCAGTTTTCTTGACTGCCACCTGGGTGGAATGATAGCTTAAACAGACTCTCGGCTGTCAGGAGCTGCCCGTGGAGCCAAGGTTACTTCTTACCTTTGTGACCTCAGGGTGGTGCTCAATCTCTGCGCCACTGTTTGCTCCTTACTGTACTGTGGAAGGGCCTCGGCGAGGATTGAGGAGGAGTCCAACAGTGCTTGGGCCACGGCAAGCAGCAGCTGGCAGATATTCCCTGTTGCTTCAAGTTTACCTTTTTCTCTGGGTCGGGCCTCTCCTGGGGTCTGCACAGTCCCAAAGCCCCAGCTCGGATGATGTTTGGCTCTGGCTGTTGGTGCAGGCATTTCTGTAGGGGTGACATTAGCCTGGTTCTTGGAGGAGGTCTGAGGGAGTGCACTGGGGCAGGTTTGAGCCTGAGGCCGGATGGGGGTCTTGTTCCCCCTCCTGTGGGCACAGGGGCTTAGTGTTTGCACTTCTTCCCATTCCTGACTTTGTGTGTTCCTCTCAAGAAGTGGGATGGAGGTGGGCAGGGGCCTTTCCTACGCTCTGGCTGTGGCTGCGGAGCAAAGAGAGGCTGTGGTGGGGCTAGTGTTCTCGGGAGAAGGTGAGGAGGGCATGTTGGGGTGGTTTTGGGTCTGTTGGTTTGTCCCTCTGTGTTCCACACAGTGTGCTGGGGCTTCCATATCTCCTGGCTGACTCGAGGATGCCAAGAATTTGATGATGTGGGCCACCTAATGGGCATTTAAATACACGTGTCTGCAGTTGAGCGGAGAGGGCCGGAGTTGGGGCCAACACACAGTCCTCGTTAAACTCACTCAGCTGACCTGACCACGTTGGGCACCCTGGGAGTGGTGGCGAATGACCTGGGCACTCCCTGAGGGCAGAATCCCTACAGTGCAACAGCACTGAGCATGCAGGGGTTCACAGTGGCTGTGAAGGGGGGTACTCTGAGACTGCAAGCCCAGCCCAGTTCCTTGTCCTGATAACCCTGTAGGGGCAGCCCTTGTCAGGAGTGTCTTGCTGAGCTCACAAGGTTCTGGGAGCCCTGAAGGGAAGGGAAGGGACAGATTTTACAGGAGACTCAGTTTAAGAGGGGTTGTCAGGAAAGAGTTCTTCAAGTGGAGGGCGGAAGGAGGAAGAGTTAGTTGAGGAAGGGGGTGTGTCTTTATGACTCCTCCCAGCAGGACAGAAAAGGGGACTTGTCGAGGTCACAGAGCAGCCAGGGGCAGGTTCAGGTTCTGCATGGAGTCTTAGTGACCTCAGTGGGGGCGATTCTGCTGCCCACAGCCAGTGCTGGTCCTGGCAAGTTCCGAGCAGCACTGCCAGTTTGAGGCCCTGAGGCTGGTGGGTCTGGGGAACAGTCATGGCATACCTCCTGGAGCATCTCGGGCCCCGCCTTCTCCACGTGCCTTCCCGGTGGGAAGAAGTGCACATGTGCCTTTTTTTTAAAAAAAAAATTATTTTTATTAATTAAAAAAAAATATAACAAGCACAAGCATTCTTAACATGATCATTCCGCTCTACATATATAATCAGTAATTTACAATATCATCACGTAGTTGTATATTCATCATCATGATCATTTTTTTATTTTTAATTTTTAAAATTTTAAAAAAAAATAACAAATGCAAGCATTCTTTTTTATTAATTAAAAAATTAACAACAAAAATATTAACATATTCCATTCTGCATATACAATCAGCAATTCTCAATATCATCACATAGTTGCATAGTCATCATTTCTTAGAAAATTTGCATCGATTTAGAAAAAGAAATAAAAAGACAACAGAAAAAGAAATAAAACAATAACAGAAAAAAAAAGATTATACATACCATACCCCTCACCCCTCGCTTTCATCTACCACTAGCATTTCAAACTAAATTTATTTTAACATTTGTTCCCCCTATTATTTATTTTTATTCCATTTGTTCTACTCGTCTGTTGATATGGTAGATAAAAGGAGCATCAGACACAAGGTTTTCACAATCACACAGTCACATTGTGAAAGCTATATCATTATTCAATCATCATCAAGAAACATGGCTACTGGAACACAGCTCTACATTTTCAGGCAGTTCCCTCCAGCGTCTCCATTACATCTTGAACAACAAGGTGATATCTACTTAATGCATAAGAATAACCTCCAGGATAAGCTCTCGACTCTGTTTGAAATCTCTCAGCCATTGACGCTATATTTTGTCTCATTTCACTCTTCTCCCTTTTGGTCGAGAAGGTTTTCTCAATCCCTTGGTGCTGAGTCTCAGCTTATTCCAGGATCTCTGTCCCACGTTGCCAGGAAGGTCCACACCCCTGGGAGTCATGTCCCACGCAGAGAGGGGGAGGGTGGTGAGGCTGCTTGTCGTGTTGGCTGGAGAGAGAGGCCACATGTGAGCAACAAAAGAGGCTGTCTTGGAGGTGACTCTTAGGCCTAAATTTTAAGTAGACTTGACCTATCCTTTGTGGGGTTAAGTTTCATATGAACAAACCCCAAGACTGGGGGATCGGCCTATAGCTTTGGTTGTCCACACTGCTTATGAGAACATCAAGAATTCAACTTGGGGAAGTTGAATTTCTCCCCATTTTCACCATTCCCCGGAGGGGTCTTTGCAAATACTTTTCCACTCACTGATCGAATCACTCTGGGATTCATCGGGGCATCACTCTGGACAAACCAACAAAATCTCATGTCCTACCTGAGATTCCAAGTACTTATGGTGTTCAGTCAAACTATCTACATAAGTTATATTAGGAAATGCACTAGTCAAAATATAAATTTTGTACCAAATAAACATTTTTTGCTTTAGTCTCACACATAAGGTGACATTTTAAAATATTAATTACCATCTATTTTCAGCACCCTGCAATAATGACATTCCTTTTGTTCTTCCTCACAAATACAAGCATTCTTAACTTATCATTCTGTTCGAATATATAATCAGTAATTCACAGTATCATCACATAGTTGCATATTCATCATCATGATCATTTCTTAGAACATTTGCATCAATTCAGAAAAAGAAATAAAAAGAAAACAGAAAAAAATTCACACATACCGTACCCCTTACCCCTCCCTTTCATTGATCACTAGCATTTCAATCTACTAAATTTACTTTAACATTTGTTGCCCCTATTATTTATTTTTATTCCATATGTTTTACTCGTCTGTTGATAAGGTAGATAAAAGAAGCATCAGACACAAGGTTTTCATAATCACACAGTCACATTGTGAAAGCTATATCACGATACAATCATGTTTAAGAAACATGGATACTGGAACACAGCTTTACATTTTCAGGCAGTTCTCTCCAGCCTGTCTGTTAACATCTTAACTAAAAAGGTAATATCTATTCAATGTGTAAGAATAACCTCCAAGATAACCTCTTGACTCTGTTTGAAATCTCTCAGCCATTGACGTTGTATTTTGTCTCATTTTGCTCTTCCCCCTTTCGGTCGAAAAGGTTTTCTCAATCCCTTGATGCTGAGTCTCAGCTTATTTGAGGATTTCTGTTCCATGTTGCCAGGAAGGTCCACACCCCTGGGAGTCATGTCCCATGTAGACAGGGGGAGGGTGGTGAGTTTGCTTGTTGTGTTGGCTGGAGAGAGAGGCCACATCTGAGCAACAAAAGAGGTTCTCTTGGGGTGACTTTTAGGCTTAATTTTAAGTAGGCTTAGCCTAGCCTTTGTGGGGTTAAGTTTCACATGAACAAACCCCAAGATTGGGGGCTCAGCCTACTGCTTTGGTTGTCCCCACTGCTTGTGAAACTATCAAGATTTTTCCACTTGGGTAAGTTGAATATCCCCTTTTCTCACCATTCCCCCAAGGGGACTTTGCAAATACTTTTTTATTCACTGTTCAAATCCTTCTGGGATTTATCGAGGCATCACTCTGGACACACCTACAAAATCTCATGTCCTACTCAAGGTTCCATGTACTTATGGTATTCAATTAAGCTGTCCACTTAAGTTATACCAGGAAATGCACTAGTCAAAATATAAATTTTGTACCAAATAAACATTTTTTGCTCAAAGTTTTAAAATATTATCATTTGTTTCCAACACCCTGCATTATTGACATTCCTTTGTTCTTCCTCATGCAAAACATTTTTAAATTTGTACATTTAGTCACTATCATTATATACTCTGGGCATTCCTAGATTATGCCATCTCAGTCTTTATTGTCTATCCTTCCTTCTGATTTCATTTGTGCCCCCAGGCCTCCTCCCTCTATCATTCTCACATTCAGCTTCATCTTACAGTTAGGTAGTATTGTGCTGTCCATTTCTGAATTTTTATAATCAGTCAGTTGCACAGTCTGTGTCACTGCAGTTCCAAATACCCAATATCTACCCTATTTCTATCTCCTGATGGTCTCTGTTATTAACTGAGTTCTAACTAACTAATGTTTGTTCGTATCAGTGAGACCGTACAGTATTTGTCCTTTTGTTTCTGGCTAATCTCACTCAGCATAATGTCCTCAGGGTCCATTCATGTTGTTACGTGATTTATAACTTTATTCTGTCTTACAGCTGCGTAATATTCCATTGTATGTATATACCACAGCTAGTTTAGCCTCTTGTCTGTTGATGGGTATTTGGGCTGTTCCCATCTCTTGGCAATTGTAAATAATGCTCCTATAAACGTTGGTGTGCAAATGTTCGTTTGTGTCCTTGCCCTTATATCCTCTGAGTAGATACCTGGCAACAGGATTGCTGGGTCATATGCATATGTGTCTGTTTTTGCCACCCCAGGGACAGGTGGTGGTTGTCCCCATCAGCACCGCGTGGTCTGGCCCATGGTGGGCTTTCTGTGAATGAATGGGGCAGTCTCACCTGTGGACTTGCCCACAAGGTGCTGGGTGATGGCCTTGCACTGGGAATTGAGGTCGTTGTTGTCCTTTCTCCACTTAGGAGTCGTGTCCACCGTGGTCCCTGACTCTGCCCACAAGCTATTCATTGGGGGCTTACCCAACTACCTGAATGATGACCAGGTAAACCCCTTTTCTCTGGCCCAGCCCCTCCTGCTGCCCCTGGCCTTCCCCTGAGTCCTGAGGGAATGGGGTGTTTGTGACCCACTTCAGGTAAAAGAGCTGCTGACGTCGTTTGGGCCTCTCAAGGCCTTCAACCTGGTCAAGGACAGCGCCACGGGCCTCTCTAAAGGCTACGCCTTCTGTGAGTACGTGGACATCAACGTCACGGACCAGGTGAGTCTCTAGGAACTTGGCTGCTGGCCACTCTGCCCTTGCCCCGCCCTGTGCTCCAGCCCAAGTGGAGGTCTCCCCGTCTTGGGATGGGATTGTAGGAGCCAGCTACATCCAGGGGTGGGACGCATCACCTTTCCCTTGGTTCTGGCTCTTTCCACTCTCTCAGCGCCCCCTTTGCCTTCCCCCTTTTCTCCACCAACGACCCTGGCTCTGGAGTACCAGGGCTTGGGGAGGTTTGGGACCACCCTGACCCACACCTCTCCCCTGCACCCCCTCCTGCCCTTCCTCCAAATCAGGCCATTGCGGGGCTGAATGGGATGCAGCTGGGGGATAAGAAGCTGCTAGTCCAGAGGGCAAGTGTGGGAGCCAAGAATGCCACGCTGGTGAGCCCCCCGGCACGTCACCTTCCATTGGCTAGGGGGACGGGGAGGGGCTGGGGAGGGGCTGGGCTTCTCCTGTTTGGGGTGGCGTGCCTAGTGCTGGGAGGTGGGCTGCATGGTCTTTGTGGGGGTTTCCTGAGGGGCATGGGCCATGGGGAGACGGAATCCTGAGGGGGTGGGGCCTTCGGTGACGCCCTCATCCCCCTCGCCCCACAGAGCACCATCAACCAGACGCCCGTGACCCTCCAGGTGCCGGGTCTGATGAGCTCCCAGGTGCAGATGGGCGGCCACCCCACTGAGGTGCTGTGCCTCATGAACATGGTGCTGCCCGAGGAGCTGCTGGACGATGAGGAGTACGAGGAGATCGTGGAGGATGTGCGCGACGAGTGCAGCAAGTACGGACTCGTCAAGTCCAT
>PVIY010057590.1:0-12818 GCA_004026745.1 Myrmecophaga tridactyla
GGCCAGGCAAGAAGACAGCCAGATCAATGTAATCCATGGAAGCGGCAATGCATAGTGGAAGCACATTCTCATTAGGTATCATGATTCATTTACACCCAAAGTCTAATTCAAACTCAGAGACTGAAATCTCATTCTTTCATATTTTCAAAAGGATATTGGTGTGCCATTTTATTTAAATTAAAACCTTCTTAAAATAAAAGTGTTGGTATTTTCCATTATTATAAACATGACTTTCACATAATAAAAGAGATCATTTGAATGATATGTTTACAACATAAAAATGCATCATATCAAACAGAAATGCCATAATTTACCTGCCCAACTCTTTACCAAAGAGTCCAGCCTATCTAGAGAAGAGCAGAAACGAACTGGACGATGTACCTAACTCTTCCCTCCTAGCCTTATTGGAGCATTATTTTCATTGGATAATTCCCTGAAGAGCAGAAGAGAGTCAGTTCTGTTCTTAATCTGCCTGCCGAGGTTAGGACCATAGTTTAATGGAGTGTATTCACCACAACAGAATTCAACTACTAAGAATAAAGCTGATCCATGTTAAGTTTATTCCAAAGGCATTCAACTCTAATAATAATGTAAATGGTATGGGGGAAATAAATGATAAATGATAAATATAGCTTATCTCCAATAGTAATGCCAGCCTAGTTGTATTTGAACTTTTTAATAAAATGCTCGTAAATGATGCCAGTGGCAGGTGCTACCAGTGTTCCACCATAGCCCCTCTCATCCTGTTAGCATGCTCATGGCACAACAGCTCCCAGTGTGCTTTTAACTGCCCACAGCCAGAACTTGTCTCTCCTTGTCTGAAGGCTGCCCTCCACCTGAGCCACTTGTCCTCCTTGAAACTTTGCTTGATAACACATTTTCACTTAGCCTCCCATTCTTCCAGTTACAAATCTCCACCCATTTACCCATTTTTTTCTGGAAACACTTCCTAATCACAGCTACAGGATTCTGCCTCAGGTTCTGCTTCTGAAGAATACAATCTAAGACATTGGTTCTATATGTAACTCTAGGAAGCAAACTCTCAGGATGGAATTCTGAAGTTGATCACTTGATGACCAGGTGACAACAGGAATCCCCTTGTTGGAGGTAAGTAGGGTGAGTATAACCCATACCATGCTATAGTGTGACCATCCATAAAATCTTCTATGCCAGTTGGGATTGGATGCTTGCCCCCTCACAGTCCACCCCCACTTCCCTGTTGACTGTTCAACCAATCATTAGAGTCACAGTCCAACATGGGTCAACTGGAAAAACACTGGCCCTTGTAAAGGAAAGAATGAATTACTCACCAAAGGAGTTGGGGGACCTAGCTGATACAGATTCACAGGAACCAGGAGACCATGACTCAGAGAGGATCTTGAGTACTGGAACAAATAAGGGGCAGTGGGGAGAATGTAAGGCCTTATCACAGAGAGTTTATTGCTATGGGGGTACTCTTCTATGACAGGAGTCAGCCCCTGGCAAAGATACCTGGAGACAATCTCATACACTGATAGAATGGTTCCTAGAAGTTTGAAAAAATGACATCCACAATAAATGAGACAGAAATGTCAGAATTAGAGATAATGTATTTAGTAGCTTGAAGAATTCTTGCATTGTTTACTTGGACTGTGAAGGAAAGGCCATCGTGGTAAAGGCCAAATGGAAATGGCATATATGTAATTGGAACTTAGCTACTTAAAACAACACAAATGTATTATCTCAGTTACCATGAGTCAGGAGTCCAGGCACAGCTTAGCTGGATCTCTGCTCAGGTCTCACAAAACTGCCATTGGCTGCAATCAAGGGCTGTAGTTCTCATCTGGGGCTTATGGTCCTCTTCCAAGATCATTCAGTTATTGGCAGAATTCAGTTACTTGGAAGTGTGTGGCTGGAACCCATGTTTATTTGCTAGTTATCAGCTGGGGATCACTCTCAGCTCCTAGAGGCCACCCCACTCCACAGTAGGTTTAGCATGGCTGTTTGCTTTCTTCCTTGAGAGAAAGAGGAGAAATTTTTCTGCCTTTGAAGGACAGACCTGATTATGTCAGTCCCACCAAAGATAACTTTTGATTAACTTAAAGTCAACTGATTTGGCACCTTCATTACATCTACAAAATGTGACATCCCATCATATCTACAGGTTCTGCCCACACTCAAGGTGAGGGGAGTGTATTGTACAAGGGCCTGCACTCCAGGAAGGTGGAATCTTAGAGGCCATCTGAGAATTCTGTCTCCACACTTGGTTTAAACTTGCTCTTCCACAAGGATGGATGTCAGAGGATAGATTGCCTATTCCCACTCAAAAAGAAGGAATATCTGGCTTTAATAACAGATCAGTTACTGTTATGTGTTAGTATGAGACAAAAATAGACAGCTGACTCATTATAGCCTCACTAATGGTTGGTTCTGAAAGACTGTGGTAAGAGTTTGTAAAATCTTTCTCTGGGTAGAACTCTGAGCAGTGTACCCAGACAACCAATTTGGGTGCAGAAGGAAATACATCAAGGTGAAAATATACATGAGCCCACAGGCAATGACACATGAGTTGGTGATTTGCTGAAGAACTAGGAAGAACAAGATTGGAAGATAGAAGAAAGGGAGATCTGAGGAAAAGTCATGTGGCTATACTTGTGGGGGTGAGCATAAAGTGTATGGGTCTTTGTATCACATATAAATGCCCAGCAAAGACAACCACTGTAGAGGAGGCATGACACACAATAACATAGACAGGAAGATTCAACTGGTAGGTGTTATCCAGCCTCTTCCCTCAACCACTTTAGGGCTTCAATCGTGACCCAGGAATGGAATAACCATTCACAGAATAATGGAATGGAATCTGAGCATCGACCCCCCCACCCCCACCTCACTAAGGATGATCTGGCTATCCCTGCTGCTGAATGTCCAACTTGTTAACAGCAGGGACAAAAGCAGAGCCATTAATATACCAACAAGTCTCTTGGTGACAAATTCATTGCATCAGACCCCTTCAACCTTAGAAAGAGCAACAATATAATAATTTGTCCTAACCTAGATAGACAGATATTGTGGGTATGGATTTGCATTTCTTATTAGAAGAGCTTTGATCAGCACCACTATCTGAGGTCTCCCACTGTCTGGTTTATACAACTGAGATCCCACATAAGATTGCTTCAGACAGAGGGACCCTTTTTACAGCAAAGAAGTTATAAGAGCAGGCATATGATTGATCATAGGATTCACTGGTCCTACCATATGACATATCATCTAGAAACTACTAACCTATAGAACTTTGTAATAGCCATGTTATGACACCAACTTAGAAATGATACCTTGTGAGTCTGAAGCTTCATCCTTCAGGTTGAACCACTAGCCATTATGTGGTGTTCCCAATAAGTAAAACATACGAGCCCAAAAACCAAACGGTAAAGTTGGAGCGCCCTCTTTCACCATCACATCTAGTGATCCTCTCAGGGACTTCGTGCTTCCATCTCTGCAATGTTAGGTTTAGTGTGTCTAGAGGTCTTGGCTCCTTGTGTGTGGAGGGGATGCGGGGGGTGAGAGGGAAGGACATTTCCACCAAGGGAAACAATAAATGCGCCACCAAATGTAAAATGACAAAGCCTGGTTGTTTTAGGCTCCTCTTCCCAGTAAACAAACAGACAAAGCAAGAAGTGGCCCTACTTCCAGCAATAATGATCCTGATTGTCATGAGAAGGTAGGGTTGCTGCTACATAATGGAGCAAAAAGAAAGCCATCTGGAATTCAGAGGATCCCCTGGAGCATCTCTTGGTGGTCTCTTGCCCAGCTTCAACCACAAGCAGGCAATCACAACAGGGGCACAGGAGTTAGGTCCCAGCCCACGTGGGGATGGATATCTGGATCACTCACTAGGCAAGTCACCAGATCTGCAGAAGTGCTGGCCCAGGCCTAGGGGAATCAAGAATCATGGGACAGAAAGTAGGCGATGAATAACAGGCGGACAACAGAAGGAACTGTAGCTCAGCCAACTAACCTTCCTCTTGAAGGTCTTTTTTTTATATACATAGGAATCAGTACCTGCCCAACCCTGAAGAGTCAGTGGACTGAGGTTACTATGAAGCACGAGAAGATCCAAGTGCTAAAGGGACAGACTGAGCAGATATTACCAGTGTTCCAGCCACATCCCCTTGGATTCATTACCATTTTCATGTATTCCCAGTGTGTACAAGAAAGCTCCCAGTGCTCTTTCATCCCAACAGTCAGCACCTGTTCTCTTTGTCCCACCTCTATCCTCAGGCTATGAGAACCCCCCTTGATCTACTGGCAGAAAAAACCTGAAAGGCTTTGGAATTTGTGTCCCCTGGAGACAACCCTTGACCTATGACAGATAGGAATGGGAGTACAAAATACATCAGCAACTTTGCCTGCCTGCTGGGATACCCTGGCAGCCTCTCTCTGCCAGACTTCCTCATCTGAATTACAGCACACAGAACACAAATACCATTCTAGCTGCATGGGAGAGAAGTTAATTCATTACCTACAGTGGATGCCCAGGGCATTAGGGCTTGATTGTCTCTTGGAATTATTGAAAAAACTCTGAGGTGTAACCTACACTGCCACAGGAGACCAAAAACTCTGACCCCTCCACTGGGGAATTAGGCCAAAGTTACTTTTTATGGGAAATTGTGGGATGTCCTACCTTCCCTGGGCCTCCTTCCCTTTCTGGTCTCATTCTCCACACCCCCAGCAGTTTCTCCTGGGAATATCTTCTAATAAATCACTTTCACACAAGCCCTCATCTCAGGGTCTGCTTCTGGAAAACTCAACTTAAAACATTAACCTTCAGAGCCTCTATTCTCTGTAAACAAGCTTGCACATCTGGAACCCAGAAAGTGGCTTCTGGGCTTAGAGATGAATAGAGTTTCAGAGCGGTGACCTAGTGGGCAGTGGGTGGGAGTGGTTCTCTCTATGATTACAGAAATTGAGGTGCAGGAAGAAGGAGCCTTGAATAAATATTGTTTAGTGTCACAGTATTTAAATTTACCCCAAATCAGAGCTTTTCAAAATATCTGCACTGCAAAAAAAATGTTTTCCCAAGCAAATTTTATAAAGTAAAGGTGACTAGTACATTATCAATTTTAATTGCAAACCGGTTAATGATTCAAAAAAAAAATTCCACTAGCACTTTAAGTGCTCCATTTTCAAGCTTTTTTTGTTCCTTTCCCCATTAATACACCAGATTGTTAATTTTGCAAGTTAACACTTAATAAGAACAGATTAATAAATAACAGTGAAGTAGTACAAGGAAGGAAACTGTGCTTTCTTTTAACAGCTCCTATTAACTTCTGGTTTTCTCCTAGAAGGTTCAAAAATTCCAAAGGTTTACACTTAAAGTACGAGAGTCAAAACATCAAGGTGGTGGAGTTCCATTTACGCAAAGTTGTTATGGTTTCTTTTCTTTGTTGTGTCTGAATTAAAATCTGATTCAGGAATGTCTTATATCCCAGATCATGTTTTCACATCCATCTTATACCAGAGCATGGCATACAGAAGACTTTTATAAGCTACTGTTAAATAAATGACTAGAAAATCAAACAGGAATAAAGAGAATAAAATCTGTTCAAAGAGGTATGGATTTCAGTCCATGAAATTGGCTGTGCAAGAAATGTGGCTGGCCTTAGCTGTCAAAAGAATCTTAATCTTAATAATTTAGTTTCAAGCCCCCATTTCACTAGATTTCTTGGGGTTCTTCTGACTTCCTGAGGTCATGTTAAATTCTAGCAATTGAAAATAGCCTCATGCTAAAGTTATTTGTGCCTTTCTCCCCCAGTAGAATGGGAAGTCTCAGGAGGCAGGGCCGAATCTTATTCCTCTTTCAAGTCCCAGGGCCTACCACAGCACCTGTGGTGAATGGGGCAATAAATAAGCATTGGTTGAATGAGGAACATAATTTGCCTTTTAGTTCAGCAGAGTCAAGGGCAGTGTGACGAGGCGGCAATAGCTCGCGATGGGGGTCAAATGGACAGGTGCCAGAGTGAAATGCTTTTTCTTATTTTTGGCTTTGCCTCTTATTTGTGTAACTTTGGACAATTTGATTCTCCTCTTTCTGTCTCAGGTTCCTCATCTTTAAGAGCATCATCTCTGGAGCCAGACGACTAAATTCACATCTTGGCTTCTCCCACTTCTGAGCTGTGTGAACTTGGCCAGGGCAGGGGCGGGGAGGGGGCGGTTTATCCTCTCTATGCCTCCTACTCATCTTTACAATAGCTACTGGTTGCATTAAGTTGTGAAGAGAATTACATGAATTTGTATTTGTCAAGTGTTTAGAACAGTGCCCAGCGCATACAACGTGCTATTTAAAGTATTTGATAAATAAATAAAATAAATAGCTCTTCCTGTTACTATTTCAGAACCCATGCACCTATTTGGAAATTAATTAGTGCCCATACCAGCTTACAAGGATAAAAGAGGACAAGGAGGACTTATATTAATTTGGAATCTATTGAGGAAATAAAATATTTCAGTCTATGTTTTAAGAGAGAATTCCAGATACTAAAGAAAATGTGTGCCAATGATATAAGCCAATTCATGGAACTAAATTGTTTATTTGGTATACTCTGCATGTACATATTTCCATAAACATCAATGGTATAAAATGTTTATATGGGTGAGCTAAGAAATACTAGTCAAGTATTACCTGTGCTTTAGGGGATTATCAAAATAATGATTGCATGCCATCTTACACTGTCTCTGCCCTTTAGCCATTTTGACAACCATGAGAGACAATCCCCCAATTTACAGTGCTAGCTAGAGTCTCTCAGGATGCAATCCCAGACTAAATGCATACATCGATCCTATTATTGGTGCCAGTACATTAGAAATCAGGAAGAAATGCATCAATTGTACTGTACCAGGTTGAAGGAATACAAGTCAGTTGTTCCCAGTGAACAAACTAGCTGAGAAATGATTATAGTGGCATGTTTCCAGAAAAAAAAATTTTTTTAAAACGACAGCAGAAAGAATAACTAAATTTCATAGAAGAAATTAGGTGTGATTGGGTGATATCCATTGGTAGTGAGATGGATAGTCCCACAGAAATAATTAATTACCTCCATAAGGAGGTTATCGAAACCATTCCAGCTCTGTAATATGTTGCTTTTATTTCCCTGCTATGCTGTGTTTGGGGCCCCACAAAGCAGGCCCTTCTTTGGCCTCTCGTCTATCTAACAGACTCTGTGTTTCAGTGTAGTATTTGACTTGTGTGATGTATCTTATTTATTTAATAGCCTGAGCTTTGGGTGATATTTTCACCATGGAAAGCCTCAGTCAATCTAAACACAGGAAGGCCACTTACCGAGTCAGGAAGGGCTTTATTACAGGAATCAGGAAATTTTGAATACATTCCCAATTTTCCTCATTACAAGCTGTGTGACCTTGAAACATCATTTCATGCCTCTGGGCCTCAATTTCATGATCTGTTCTCTCCCTTTCATCTTAAGGCAGCTAAGGCATTGCCTTGTTTCCAAGGGCTGCTGCAATGATGAAACACAAAGTAGGTATGTGGCTTAAAACAGCACAAATGTATTGTCTCACAGTTTGGAAGGCTGGCAGTCTGAAATCAAGTTGTTAGAAGGACCATGCTGCCTCTGAAGTCTGTAGGGACAAATCTGTTCCATGTCTCTGTCCTGGCTTCAGGCTGTGACCAGGCTGTAATGATCCCATTTCCAAATAAGGTCACATTCTGAGGTACTGCGGATTAGGGCTTTCAACATATTTTGGGGAAACACAATTCAACTCATGACAGGCACTGTACTTTTCATTCAAGATTATTATGAACTCAATAATAATATTGATTCCCACTATTTTTTCAGTATTTACTACATAACAGATACTGCAGATGGACAAGTGTTCTGCACAGGCAATGTAATTTGCAATCACCTCTGGTCTGCTGGGCCTCCCTGAGTGTCTCTGAAGGACCTGTCTTGGGTCACACAACTGGTAAGTAGGTGGCAGAGGAAAGATTCAAACCCATGTCTGCTGAACCACAAAGATGGTGCTGAGCAGTGTTCTTTGGGAAGGATAAATGATGGTGTCAAAAAAAGAGGAAGAGATCATCTAGATTCAAGAATTACTTTTCTCATCAGAAGGCTAAGAAATTCCAACCAGAGGCTACTGAAGAGAGCAGCAGTACTAAGCGAATCAGTCATCAGTCAATCAATTAGTCAGTAATAGGAATTCAGTGATATGGACCATGTGCTAATGAGGTCGAAACCAAGGTGGGATTGTGTGCATGGCCCACAGAGTCAGAGCCTGCATTCCTAATATACTCACACCCCATTTCAATATTACACAAACAGCGGGCTCCATGCTCCCTGTGCTCCAGAGAACTGATAAGCTAACTGGAAAAAACTAAAGTCTACTAATGCCCTAAGGAGATCCCATGAAAGCTAGACCTAAATAGCTGATGATTATAGGGCAAGAAAGCCAAAGTCCTAAAACGAAATATCTCATTCATTTCTTTAAAATGCTTTGCCACACCTGGGAGGAAATATATCTATCACTACAAAGTAGCATGACCCTTGAGCAGTTGATGACAGCTCAGCGAAATGAGCTAATCGCATCAATAATTAAAGGGAACTGAAAGAAGTGACCAAGCAAGATTTTTTCTTTTGTTTAACGTTATCCTAAGACATTAAAAAATACAAGAGTAAACATGTTAAAATGGGGTGTTTGTTTTTTATTCATTGGATTTGTGATCCTTTCCTGCATCTCTTCCCAGAATTAGCATGGATTGTATAATAGTTTCATTAACAATGCCTTTATTAGATTTTTTGGTTCCCCCACCCAGAATGTGTAACTGGAGTCTGTGTGTCTAAACCAATCTACACAAAGAAGTCATCAAATTATGAAATTTTTAATGTGATTAATCAATATTTGAAAATGGCAAGGCATTCATTAGGGAGTAATTAAGCTATGATGCAAGAAGATAATTAGTAAATTGGGGACAACATGGGTTCATTCATTACTTTAAAACTTAAATAATGCTATCTATCTGTTTTCTTATAAGAGTGGCATTTTAAAAATTGCTGTTGAGATTTAGATAATCCCATATTCTGGTTCTATATATGTCCACACGTGCACGTTGTTTTTCTAAAATAAATGTGAATGCCCCCAACTCTCCTAACCATCAACTTTTTCCCCTACATCTTGTCCTCAAGTGGAATGTTTTTCTCAGAAAATAGCAGTGTCTCATACAAAGTAGGTGCCCTTTAAGTTGTAGTTCCTACCATTTATTGGCATCTTTGGCCATAGTGCTGTATTTGAGATGTATCAGTTAGCCTTTGCTTCAAAACAAACTGCTTCAAAACTTTGTGGCTTAAAACAACAATCTGCTGTTTAACATGGTTCTCTTGATTGGAAATTGGCGAGGCTCAGCTGGGCAAATCTTCTGGTCTTTTTGGGACACACTCATACACCTACAAACAGCTCATAGGTTGGCTGAGAGCTACTTGGTCCTCACTCACTTATCTGAAAGTTGGGTGACATGATAGGGGTTGGCTGAGGAACATATCTCAGCATCTAGCACATTAGCCGCTTCCCATGGCAACATGGGTTCACAAGAAGCAAGGGAGGGCAAGCCTCAAGGCACAAGCATTTCTCAAGCCTGTTTATATCACTTTTGCTAATATTCTATTGGCCACAGCAAGTAATATGGCCAAGCCCAGATTCAAACACCTCTTAATGGGAGATACTGCAAAATATTATGGCCATTTTTTTTAAAATGTACTACAAATGGTATTATGCTTCATTACTGTCTATTTTGGTACTTTATCATTTTAGCCATGTTAGTGGGTATTTGGTGGCATTGCATTGGATTTCCCTGATTACTCATAAAGTTGATCACCTTTTCAAACTTTATTACTGTTGCAGCTTGGGAGGAATGTCTGGGGTTGGTTCCACTTGGCCCCAACCAAGTAAAGAAGCAGGCACTTTCCCTTCAACACTACCATAACCTCTCTACTTTTACCCCCACAAGACAATCAGCTGAGAGTGTTTACTGGTTGCAGATGTCCCGGGTAGACTCTGCATAAGTCATATGAGACCTTAAGACTCTTACTGGATGCTTCATGGGTGGCATGCTGACTGCTATTCATTGGAGGCCTCACCTGACACTGATGAGAAAAATTACTAGCAGGGCTTCTCAGTACAGGTAGAGACTGGGTCATTTGTGTACACTAATTCAGCTCTGTGGAGGCACCCTCATGGGGAAGAGTAAGGTGGCCTTCATTCAAGTGGATTCTGGGACTGTTGTGGATGCTGGATTTGCTCCTATCCATGTGCTTCCTTCAAGTTCTGTTGCTTTCTATCCTCCTAACCCATCCAGAAATCCTCTATTTAGTTGAGAAATAGGACAGCATAGTAGATCCTGTGATGCACCATACGAATCTCCATTTCAGAACTGAGACAGCATCAAGCTGCCAGGAGTGTTGGTTGCTGTTGGCTCACAACTGAGAATCTACCCAGGAATCTCCTTCAGTCAAATAGAGCCAATTCATCAAGATTACGTCCCCTTCCTAAGACAGCTCACATCCAAAAGCTCATCAATATGGGTAAGTAAAAGCCTGGCTCCTTGCCTCAATTGTGGAACAACTATGAACCTATGCTCTCCAACCCCATGAACCAATTTCTTGAACCTTTTTCAGATCTCCCACCATTGACCTTGTGCCAGTTTGAAAGAAAAGTCATGTTTTAATCCTAATCAATCCTGGGGGAGCAACCATTTCTTCTAATCTCTGTTCAGTACTATAGGTTAGAAACTTGATTAGATTGCATCTCCACGGAGATGTGTGACTCAATCAATTGCAGGTATTAAACTTGATTAGATGGAGACATGTTTCTACCTATTCCAGGTGGGTATTGATTACTTTACTGGAATCATTTAAAAGAGGAAGCATTTGGAAAAGGTTTGAGATCTGAGAGAGCCCCAGAATGATGAAACAACATAGCCGTGAGAAGCGGAGAGTCTACCAGCCAGTGACCTTTGGAGATGAAGAAGGAGAAAGCCCCTGGGGGAGCTTCATGAAGTCAGAGGCCTGGAAAGGAAGCTAATAGATGTTGCCATGTTCACCATGTGCCTTTCCAGTCAAGAGAAACACTGAACTTCATCAGTTTTTCTTGAGTGAAGGTAACCTCTTATTGGTGCCTTAATTTGGACATTTTTATAGACTGGCTTTAATTGGGACATTTTTGGCCTTATTACTGTAAACTAGCAACTTATTAAATTCCCCTTTTTAAAAGCCATTCCATTCCTGGTATATTGCATTCCAGCAGCTAGCAAACTAGAACAGACCTCTCCATAGCATTTGACCAAACCGGAAATTCTTTGAAACCCTTCCCCTAGTTCCTGTTTCCAGTTTTCTTCTATAGTTTTTTTTTCTATTGTTCTGAACTTTTTCTTGCCAATTTTTCTTTATCTACCACTACATGTTGGCATTGCCCAAGGCTCTGTTCTCAAACTCCCTTCTCTTCTTCCTGGTGATCTCATCCTTTTCCTTAATATTAATTACCATGGGTTTACTGATGGCACCCAAATATGAATCTTCAATCCACGTTCTACTCTGACTTCTGGCCCCACATACTTAAAATCTTCTGGACATTTCTTCTTGGATATCCCACAGCCTCAAACTCATTATCTTCTTCCACAAAATCTTCTCTTCATCCTACAACCCCTTTCTTACTTAGTGACATCATTATCTGCTCAGACCAGATTACTACATATCATCCTGGTCTCTTCCGTTTGACTCACCCTCAAGTCCCACATGTTCTGCAATTGTATTTCCTAAATAGAATTACCACCCCTCCATTACGCTGCCATAATTCAATCCCTCCTCTTGTTTTGCCTAGACCATGGCAGTAGTCTTCTGCTTACACTTCTGCAGTTCTCTTCACACTGCTGCTACCCTATTTTATAAAACCTGTTCCTTTGCTTGAGATGGGTCTTTATCACCTACACAGTAAAATCTAAACTCCCTAGCATTTGGCTCCAGACCATCACTGCATTCCTAATTCCAGGATACTAGGAGTTTAGTAAGCATCAAAATGCATGTGAATTGCGCGACGGCCGCCCCCTTTCTCTGCCCACGTGGTCTCGGCCTCCTTCCCTGAACAGCCCGCGAGTTCGGGATTCTGTGCAGTTCGTTCCCCACTTCCAGGTCCGCGGAGGTGGCCTCTTCTCCACGCGCAGCTGCAGGCTTCGGGGTCCTTGCTGGACTGTCGAAAGCCCGGGTCGGTTTTGGGGGAGCAGCCGCCGCCACCGCCACCTTTCGCCTTCCCTACCGCTAGGCCGAAACCGTAGTAGCATCCGGCAGGGAAATGGTCGTGCTTTCGGTGCCCGCCGAAGTCACTGCGATCCTGTTAGATATCGAAGGATATTTTATTTCCTTATATCCAAGAAAACGTTAAAGAGTATCTGCAAACACATTGGGAAGAAGAGGAGTGCCAGCAAGACGTCAATCTTTTGAGGAAACAGGTTCTTTGAAGATGTAGTTCCAGCAGTTAAGAAATGGAGAGAGGCTGGAATGAAGGTGTATATCTATTCTTCAGGGAGTGTAGAAGCACAGAAACTATTATTTGGGCATTCTACAGAGGGAGATATTCTTGAGCTTGTTGATGGTCACTTTGATACCAAGATTGGACACAAAGTAGAGAGTGAGAGTTACCGAAAGATTGCAGACAGTATTGGGTGTTCAACCAACAACATCCTGTTTCTGACAGACGTTACTCTAGAGGCCAGTGCTGCTGAGGAAGCGGACGTGCATGTAGCTGTAGTGGTGAGACCTGGCAACGCAGGATTAACC
>PVIY010057591.1:0-12822 GCA_004026745.1 Myrmecophaga tridactyla
AGCCCTGGCCAATGGGTCCGCACTGAAGAGGATGTGGGGAGAAGGGGTCTTGGAGCACATGGACTCAGGAGTTTTGAGGCTCAAAAAGATAGGAAAGAGGTCATGTTAGGAGCAGGGGAAGGTCAGGGACAGAGAGGGCAGTTAGTGAGAGGGTACCCAGAAATAATCAGGTCCCACTCTGCGGTGGGAGCCAAGGGTGTGTAGAATGGAATCAGGAGAGGTACAATGTGTTTGGGGGCCCCAGGTGATCAGGAAATAACTGGTCCACGTGGGAGTCAACAGGCGGGTTGGGTGCGAATGCCCAGAATCAAGAGAGGCGGCTGCGCTTGTCTCAGACCCCAAAGCTTTGACATCAGTTGTGTTTGAGCAGGAGCTGATCCTAAGGCTACTGGTGTTCATGGAGCTACTGGTGTGCATGGAGCACCACAACAACCCTGCAAGGTAACGATTTCATTCCTCTACAGGTATTTTCTTACTTGACAGTCACAAAGACCGAGGCTCAGTCCCTGGGCACCTAAGGGGAAGAGCCGGCGCTCACACGCGGCTGGCCGGGGGAGGCCGGGCTCCGGGGTGACGTCAGCGCCCGTCTCCTCCAATCGCAATGTCAGGCTTGGTCGGCGTCCACGCCTGGGGAACAAGCCGTGTCAGCACTCACACTGGCTTCAAGGTTAGACCAAGAAAAGGGTGTGATGAGAGAACCCATACAGCTGCTCCATAAAAACACACCTACGGGAGATGACTCCCAGGGATGAATCGGTCCTGGCACCGTGGGATCAACAGTTCCATCCTGACCAAAAAGAGAAAAAAGAAGTGTAACTAATAAAGTATCGGTGGCAGAGAAGAGTTTAAATAGAGTCCAGAGGTTACTATGGAGGTTGCTCTCACGTAAGCTTCAGTTAGACCTTGCTACCTATTACAACCAACTAGGACCATTCCAGCCAATCCTAAAGAACACCTAGAGTAATATATAACATTCCACAAGGGTTCCATGCGCTAAGAATAACTCTCCAGAAACCTACAACCTCCAGATGGGTCCCTGGACCAGATAAGTCCTGAAACCTAGAAGGCCCAGCCTCTCCAGAACATCAGCTAGTTGCACCCCCCTACCCCATGTTAGTGACAGCTCCTTCCGACGTGAAAAAGTTAGAATGGCCATAGGCCAAACACCCCTAAAAAGAGGGATAGAAAGATCAAAGGTCATGGTGGAGTTATACAGAGAAGATAGGATTTAACAAATGAATATGATTGCTGAGTCATTAAATTGATATCTCTTGTAGTTTCCAATATTTTAGAACAGCTAGAAGTAAAAACCTAAGTTTGTGGAATTGTAACCCATGTCAAACTCTGAAATATGTTCTACAACTAATTGTGCTGCTGCTGTGCTTAGAAATTTATTGCTTTTTTTGTATATATGTTATTTTCACAAAAAAGAAAGAAAAAAAGTCAATTATGCTGACAAAAAAAATATTCAAGCCTTCTAGTCTCCTATATTCTGGAGCAGCTAGAAGGAAAAATCTGAGCAGATCGTATGGTAGTCCGTGACAAACTTTGGGATCTGACCTGTAACTACTTTGAAGAGTGCTTTAGAAACTATTGCTTTTTATTTCTTTGCTTTGTATATATGTTATACTATACAATAACAAAAGTTTAAAAAATAAAAACAAAAACAAAACATGTTACAGGATGATGATGAAAAATGTAGCATCACCTGGAAGGGAAGTCAGTAAATAAGACAGTTACAGTAGTAGCATTGCTTTTTGTCCATTTTTTTATTAATAAGTAAAGAAATTGTAAATATATGATGTTTCAGTTCATGTGTATGTTCAAATCTAACCCCAACATAACCTGATTGTTAGACCATTGTCATGAGTTTAAAATAAAAATCAAAAGTAGTAATTAGAAACAAAACAAAAAACACACACATACCCCTATGATTTACCGCCTCTCCCCCTGCCCCCCCATTACTCTTGGGCCCAGTTTCTCCTGGGCTTGATCTTGTGGTGGGGAGGTAGGCTGGAGATCCTCCTCTAAAGAAGTGGGGGTGTCTTTATATATCCTCCTGTTTTTCTCCTAAAGCAAATCCCAGAGTCACCAAGAGAAAGAGGATTCCCCTTGGCAGATGGTAGGGGATACTGGTCTCCAGTTCATTCTTTCTGTCCCAGGACAGATTCCAGAGCTCTGTCCATGCCTCCGAGGGCTCAGAGGTGGTCTTTTAGCTCCCTTCAGAGCTGACATTTCAGGCATGAGGTTGCTGTCCTGGATGACAAGGGAACCCCAGGTGAGATGAATGAGCAAGGAGCGCCCACCGAGGAGGATGCTGGGCAGGGCAGGGCAGGGCCGGCTCAACCAGTTCAGGCCAGTGCGGGGAGGGCGCGGCCCATGTGGCTGGGCAGCGAGGTTGGGTAGGGGAGTGGCGCTGACTCAGGGGCTGGCGAGTCAGGTGACGCAACGACAGCTGTTGCCTGGGTGTTTTTAAAAAACTTTGGCTGCCAAAGACTGCTGGGCTTCTTCTGCGCCTACCCAGAAGCGGGCTGAGAAAACCGGGATATTTTCTTTATAAAGAGTCCTTGGTGAGAGGTATTAATACCTGGCTCTTTTCCTGTTGATTCTTCATATAATGTACCTGGAAAGCAGGAGCAGAAATTAGTCAAGAGACCTCTGAATGCCCTTTAGAACCCTCTGAAAATCACTACCCTTTTCTTCTTAGATCTTTTTAGTCGCCTTGCTAAGAATCCACTGTAGAGGTTAAAAGAGAACAGCAAGTTCTGGAGTCAGGAGGGTGTGGGATCACACTTATTATGTATGACTTTGATCAAGTATCTCAACATAAAAAAAAATCACTTTAATTATAGAAAATTTCAAATATATACAAATCAAATTAGATAAATAGTGTAATGAACCATGTACCCATTATCCTGCCTGGACAATTATCAACGCACAGCTAATCCTGCTTCATCTGTACCCCATGCACCCCCAATTAAATCCCAGGCATCATCTCATTAACTATCCCTCTTGACCTTTTTATAAATACTTGTTTCCTCAACTGAAAATGGGAATTGTAATACTCTCTACCCAGGGATATGATTGTGAGGTCACCCGTGTAAAGTGCCAGCGCAAGGTAGGAGCTCAATAAATGACAGCTCATATTATTAGATGAAATATTTTAAAAGGCCAAATTCTTCTCTCCTACCCTCCCGTCTCTCTGCCTGTACCTTTCTTTCTTCCTGAGTACCCTTCCATTCTCTGAGGAATCTCTTTTCTTCCAGGACAAGTCTCATGGCTGCCATGGTGACAGGGTTAGGATACCCACCCAGCTGCCCCGGCCTCGGGATGTGCTGGGAGCAAAGGGGCCTGAGCCCAGGGGCTGGGGCAAGAGGGAGGTAGTGGGGACACAGGAAAGCAGGGTCAATGCTACGACATGCTTGGAAGAAAGGCTTCCCTCCTGACACATCCTCCACTGTGCCTGCTTTTTGTATCATCAGTCTCTGAGTCAGGATTTGGGGCTGGTGCTTTTGACTGGTCATGCCCAGCTCCTGTTCCCAGAGCTTAGGTGTGTGTTTGGGGATGGGATGGGGATGGGGAAAGGAATATGTTAGGAGGACTCTGCATACTCAAACTCATGGTGGACAGTTTGTCGAAGGAAGGGGGTAAGATGCTGGGCAATCAAAGACCTGGCAAATGTCCATTGCACAAGGAAGTGAGTGTGAATATAGGTGAGAGCTGGAGGGTGGGTGGGTGGTGGTACTGGTAAAGTGGCACAAGGCAAAGAAACAGGACCCCCACTGGCAGTCAGGGAGACAGGGCCAGTTTGCCTTGGGGATCCTAGTAGCCCTGAGGCAGGGCAGAAGGTAGTAAGTGGAACCCAGGATTCACCAGCTACAGGGGCAAGGGTCTGCCTTCTTCTTGGGGCCATTATGTGCAATGGGGATGGTTCCCATGCTCTCTTAGCTTGTCTCAGCAGCGTCTAACTTAATTGTTACACTGTGTAGGAGCGCTGTTGATACACTGTGCTTCTCTGGCTCCAGGAAAGAGGTGGAGCAACCTGCAAATGACTGGGTGCTTATTCCAAAAAGCTGGAACCAGACAGGGCAGGGCAAGAGCTGACAGCTGAGAGTTGAGCACCAAGCTTCATGGGTAGACAACTGCATGAAGTCTGAGCTTCCATGATCAAACGAACATGATCAAATAAATCCCCTCATGCATTTAAAAAATTGATGAACTGTTGTGATGCTCTGTGGTCATGAGGTATAAATAGCAAATAGCCAGAATTGATATTTTTTTCATCAAACCACATCAGACACTTAGGGTTTTATTTTTCCTCACTTTGCTATTTTTCTAATAACTATAAAGAGTATCACTATCAATTTCCTCCACCTCCCGTCAAGAGGCAGCAGGGATGGAACTCCAGACCTCCAGCACGGCAGGTCGGAGCTCTGCCTGCTGAGCCACGGCAGCCGCCTCTCCTGTCACTTTTGTTTTGTTTAAAAATTTAGATCTGGGATGCAGAACATTGAGTTAATATTCTTCACTTCCTAGCACACTGACCTCTGATATCTTTAGTTTGTGCAAGGCCCTTCTTATTTTATATTTTTCCCCTTCTTCCCCTCTCATTGCCACCCATCGCCCCCCCCATAGGTTTCCTTTCTAATATGTTTTTTTTTTTTAACATGGGCAGGCACCGGGAATCGAACCCAGGTCCTCGGGCATGGCAGGCAAGCATTCTTACCTGCTGAGCCACTGTGGCCCGCCCTCTAATATGTTTGATATAGGTCACTAAGTATGTGTGAAATCTAATAAGACGTAAAGTATGGTTTTGTGTGTTTTTAATTTACTTGGGTGACATTGTATTGGGGATCATTTTCTGTTTTCTTTATCTCCCACTATGTTTTCAAGGTTCTCCTTGTTGCTGTGTGAAGGAAATTGGTAGCTTCCTATTGCTACACTGTACTCTACCATGATACAATGGGCTGCGGCAGCCTTCCTGTAGCATGTAAAGTAATGCCTGTAGCAAACAAGGCATTTCTTATATGGTGGGATGTAGACCCTTAAATGCTGACCAGGCCCCTCCCTAAACCTAATCCTAGAAAAACTTCAGCCCAATTCTGAACTAATTGGATTGATTCTTCTCCCTTTGAATGGGAAGCACTGACCACCAGAATTTGGGGATGTCTCTGTGAGGCAGTAGGTAGGTGGTGTTTCTTGCTTTGCTTGTTTGCTAGTTGATTAGGATGCTGAGATGCTAACACCTTTGACCTGGGTCTGGGCTGTCATTCCATCAACTTTCAAACCCAGGCCCCATCTTTTGTGATCTGGACCAACTCAACATGCATCTACCACATTTTACATACCTCTTTTTGCAGTAATAGACACTTAGATTGCTTCCATCATTCTATCACAAACAAAGTCATGATTAATCTGTGTGGAAATTTCTTTGTGTTGCACCCTGAAGTGGTCTTGTTGGGTCACAGGTTTGCACATCATTTTATTAACTATTGCCTGATGGCTTCTCAGAGTGGCTGGACCAGATTAGATTCCCACAAGCTTTGCATGGGAGTTCTTATATTTCTGCATCCTCACCAACACTTGCTATTATCCATCTTTCTAATTTTTGCCATGCTGATGGGTGGAAAATGTTATTGTTTTAATTTGCATTTCTCTGATTACAAGTGAATTTGAGCCTTTCTTCACATACCACTTCATATACTTCTGTGAGTTGCCTATTCCTTTCCTTTTATCTATTTGAAATGTACTTTTATCATAAGTTATTGAATAGCTTAAGTGACTTCAGAATGTTTACAATGCAAGGTTGAGGTGAAGGTGTTTTCTTCTCAAGCAGGTCTTAGAGAGTATCCCAATTGGTTCTTATTTCTGTAAACTGCTTGTGGCAGCCTGATCTGGACATTTTCAGAGCTGTTTCCCCAACTTGAGCACAGGATTCAATTATGTCTGCCACACTCCAGGTAGGTATCTGAGAATCATCTTACATGAAGATAGTTAGTTTGGAGCAATTTAGAGGGAAACACCAATGTTACCTTCAAATAATTGGACAGCTATTATGTGAAAGTGGAGAAAGATTTATTCTCTGTTGCTACAGAGGATAGAATTTTAAAAGACGGGTCCTAGTTACAGAGGAGCAGAGTTGGGTTTGGTATGTGGGGCATTTTTTTGTTGGAATACCCACCTCTGCAATCAGTCCATTTTGTATTGGCAAGCTCACTATAAGTGTTCACCCAGAGGCTGGACAGACCAATTTTGTTGGTTGGGGCATTTCTGCATGGAACAGGAAATTAGCCCCAATACTTCCAAGATTGCATCTAATGCTGATGTAATTCAATTTAGCTAATATTTGTTGAGCCCCTACTACATGCAAGATATTGGGCTAGAAATTATAGGAAATATAACAGTGGTTCGTTGCCCTCAGGGTTTACAGTCTTGTAGATGGGAGAGAATCAATATTTAATGAACTGCTAGCCTCCGCTGCCAGGTTCTTTGCATGGATTATTTAATCTTCACAATAGTTTGATTCAGTAGTTCCTGATAACCCCAGTTTCCAGATGAGGAAACTGAAGTTCAGAGTGATTGAATAATTGTCCAAGGTCACCCACTAAAATAAAGCTGAACAGGAATTCAAGATCAGAGCACTGGAACTCCATTACATCATGGAATGAGTTTATGAACTTGCATCACATTTTTTGGCTTGATCCAGGCTTAAAGCATTCCCCTCTTCTCTTTTTAAGTCTGATAGATCACCCACTAGGTCTTGACACATGCGGATATAGTGTTCTAGAGTGCAATCTAAGGCTGTTAGTTTCTCTTCCTTTTGCGTCCCAAGTCCTTCCCTGAGCTCCCTCCCCTCATTTTGTCAGCTCTCTGCCAACAGAAAGAATTTTTTCTTTTGGTGCTTCTACTTTTTCCAGACTTCTCTGGCAGGCTAAGTTGTCATATTTAGTGTTCTCTGTTCCTGGTGCTCTGTCGGTTTAGGCAAAGCCCTCTTTCCTCTTCAGAGCTCTGAGCCCTGCCACCATAAATAACCCAGGTTCCTCTGGCTCCAGAAGTGTGCCTTTAAGCCCTGTTTTGCAATGAACCATCCAGGAGTTTGTTATTTGTATCTTCATGTTAAAAGATTACTATTATATTTTAGAAATATATTTCTTGGTGCTCTCCATTTTCTAAGTAGTGTGAATTGAATATTTATTACTTTTATGAATAGGTGAATAGGCAGTATTAGAAAAAAGTAATCATCCTTTTATCTCGGATCTTTTTTTTTTTCCCTAGACATTAAGAAAAAAGAGGTTAAAGGGTATGGACAGATGAGTAAAAAAATAAGGATAATAAATAAATAAATAATGGGGGGGATAAGGGTTAAAAATTGGGTAGATTGAAATACTAGTGGTCAATGAGAGGGAAGGGTAAGGGGTGTGGCACGTTCAGGTTTTTTCTTTTTCTTTCTTTTTCGGGAGTGATGCAAACGTTCTAAAAATGATCATGATGATGAATACACAACTACGTGATGATATTGTGAGCCATTGATTATATACTATGAATGGACTGTGTGTGAAGATTTCTCAATAAAAATATTGAAAAAAAAAAAAAAGGGCGGGCCATAGTGGCTCAGCAGACAGAGTTCTTGCCTGCTATGCCAAGATCCGGGTTCGATTCCCAATGCCTGCCCATGCAAAAAAAAAAAAGATAAAAAAAGGTTAATCTCCCCATTTACGTTTTAATATGTAAATATACAGCCCCAAGAGTGGTAAGCGTTCCTATTTGATTAGTAATCACTTTTAGAAGAAACATAAGGTTGTATACATACATTTAATGGAAATCCTTTCCCTCCTAGGATTTTCTACAGATTAGTAGAATGCTTTCAGTGTCTCAGAATCAGCTATTTTTCACTTGTGTTCCTCTAACAAGCCAGTGATCCTCAAATGGAAAAGTTTTCTCAGCTTTTGTGGTGGTAATAACATTTCTAAGCATTAACAAAAGGCCAAACTGTGTCTCATTTAACTTCACACAACCCTATGGTAGTTTCTATTTTGTTCCTATTAACACAAGTGAGGAAAAAGATTCAGAGAGGTTAGGGAACTTACACAAGGTCTCTTTTCAACAAAGTGACAGAATTAGAACCCCAGGTCTAGCAGACTCAAAGTCCATGTTTTGTTTTTTTAACTTTTTATTGTATAGTATAACATATATACAAAGCAAAGAAATAAAAAAGCAATAATTTTCAAAGTACTCTTCAACAAGTGGTTACAGGACAGATTCCAGAGTTTGTCATGGGCTACCATATGATCCTCTCATATTTTTCCTTCTAGCTGCTCCAGAATATAGGAGGCTAGAGGGCTTAAATATTTTTTTATCATCACAACTTGTTTTTCTTCTTTTTTTGTGAAAAATAACATATATACAAAAAAGTTATAAAATAAAATTTCAAAGCAAAGCACCACAATTAGTTGTAGAACATATTTCAGAGTTTGACATGGGTTGCAATTCCACAATTTTAGGTTTTTACTTCTAGCTGCTCTCAAATACTGGAGACTAAAAGAGATATCAATTTAATGATTCAGCATTCATATTCATTTGTTAAATCCTATCTTCTCTGTATAACTCCACCATCACCTTTGATCTTTCCATCCCTTGCTTTAGGGTGCTTTTTTAAAAAAAATATTTTTATTATAAACAACGAACAGAATACAAACATTCTCGACATACATTCTTGTCATAGTTACAATCAATCAAGTTCGTGCTTTTAACCACTGCACTGGAGCAATTGCTCTAACATTGATGAGAAGAGTCTGGAGTCATTTGCTGGGATCAGCGGTATGTAGCCTTTTATTTAGATATTTCTTATGACAAGCTTTCTACATTTTATGAAAGATATATGTATCTTATTGTCTCAAACTGGAAACTCCTTGAGAGTCACAACTTTTATATGTCATTTAGCACATGTCCTAACTAGATCAGAAATTCAAAACACATTTATCGAAGGAAAAAGCAAATGAAAGGTAAGAGTGACGTATATTTTTTCCTGGAAAACAATACTATTTCGGAGAAATCTTCGAAATCTTGAAAAAAAAGGAAAATTCAAAAGACGTGAATAGAAAGATAATACCTTTGAAGCAATATTTTATTATTATTTATTAATGAAAAGGGAGAAGTGTAGCTGGTTTAAAAAAGTGGTATGGAAGTTAAAGAAGAAAAAAATTACTTCCGGCCCAGAGAGCCCAGGGAGAAAGGCCAAGGCATTTAAGGCAAAGGCTGAAGGGATGGTATATGCGGTGAGGAGAGGGTGCATTTCACACGGAAAAAAACACGTTAAACATGAAATCTAGAAGATACACACACTTTGGGGGAAAGACTAGTTCAGCTTGTCTGGAAAACTGTGTGTATGGAAATTAGGATAGGAAATAAAGCTGGTGGCTAGAGCGTGGAGCCCCTTCGGTGCCAGGCTGAAGAGGCCAGCATTTAAGAACTGGAGCATCTGTGGCAGTTTTCCACAACAAACTCACCCAATGGGCTGCGGAAGACTCAGGGGATAGTTATTCTCTAACCCGAGGTAAGACTAAGTCAAGATGAGTGGGCAGAGCAGATATTGACAAATTCTGTCAATAAAGCCAGTAACAGCCTCCAGGCAACGAGTATTTAGCATCAGGAAGGTCTTGCAAAGACCTTCCTCTTGGAAGTCCCAGCAGGAAAGACTCTGGGTGTGAACAGAAGAAATAGGCAGTAGTTAATAGGCCATATCCTAGAGACTGGAGGAGGTGCTACTGTAGGAGTAGGGCTTGGTTCAAGGAAAGACTCCATTCTTACGAAGAACAGAGAGCAAACCCCAGCAAGAACTCAGGCACAGAAACTGTACAAAATATGTAGGAGAATAGGCAGCAAAGCTGATCCTGGGTCATCTTTTGAGACAGATTTCTTATAAGCTGTGGGAGCAGGTCCTGAAAGCTTAAGCTGACCATCAGAGCCAGGAGTTGGCTAGACGTGCTTTATCTAGAAAAATTAAGCAATATTACCTTCGTTAATAATAAAAATGTATGAATATACCTAGTTGCTTTCTTTGCTTGCAAATGTTTGGACTAGATATTGGATAAAGCAACTCCGAAAGAGACATAACCCCCAAGCTACTAACTAGATGGGCATTTTCTTTCACTATGTTTCAACTTTTATCAAATATACTCAGCAACCCCAGGTTTACCTTTGAGGCCTACATAGATCCCCATTTTATTTTATTTTCTAGCTCTTCCATGCCCTGACCACTTGAGAATTCTGTGACAGCGATTTGGCTTTATGCTAGGACCTCACGCCATCAAAACCTTTAATTAGCTTTAGGGAAGCCAAACTTTAATGACCGACTGAGCCTCCCAATTCTCATCTTCACGGATTATGATGTCCTGCAGAGGTTTCCTTCTCTCTTTCCCTGCTCACGTAGGCCTTGCTCACAGTGTGACCTCTGGCAAGTCTCCAACCCAAGCCTCAGACTCCTTTCTCATCTGTAAATTAACTTCAGAGACTGAATAAATGACTTAAATGATCAAGGCAGATCTAAAATCCTACAATCCTGATACATAAAAATAAAAATCGCTAATAAATTCAGTTCTAAAGTTACAGAATACAGGGTCCATAAGGAAAAGGTTCTAATTGATAAAACCTTTGGAAATGACTGGGCCAAGAGGTGAAGTTTTATTTTTATTTCTAGCTGCATATTATTCCCAAAATTTATATAGTGGTATTCTTTACCAAATTAGCTTCTCTCTCTCTCTTTATATATATATATAAAGTAAGATTTCTAAAATGCTTTACAACACTGGGGTTTGTGTTCACTTCACTTATTTTGAAAGGCTCAAACTAACACTGATGTTTATTTTCCTGAGGCTTCAAGGTCATCACTGAACTGACAACAAACCTGTAGCCACTGACCAAAACTCTTTGCAATCTGCATATCTAACCTACTTCAGAGTCGTTGGTATTATCATAAGACACTCTCAACTGGAGAAGGAGTGATTCGTAGAAGATAAGAGGGTTTGTGACAGGATTAAGAGCCATCAAAGAAATGAACTGAAGGACGAGGTGTGTAAGAAGACAAGTAACCTCAAGTTTTAGGGGTGTCTGGAAAGGAATGATGGAAGAATGTAAGACAAGTCATTAGAGAACGGGTGGATGAAATAGAATTATCCTGTCTACTTCAAAGATGAATTTTTAACTACATGCTAAAAACATGAACGCATCTTGCTTTCAGGTATCCCCGGGTTTCTCCTCTATCAAGTCGAACCAGCCCACCAGAGCCGACCCTCCTGCCCTGCTCTCCAAGGCGCGCTTTGGGGGTGATGAAACATGCCAAGTGAGAAGCGAAGGGCAGGAGTAGGAGCAGCTGAATGACAGAAAGGAAGAAGAGGAAAAGGGAGGTATAAATAAGACTGATGGTATAAGGGGGTAAGATTTACGAAAAGCAAGGCCACGGGAGAGGGCTGTGTGGGGCGGGGGTAGGTGCCCGCCCCCTCTGCGTGGAGCGCGGGGCTCTCCCGCCGCAGCCTGGGGCGGGATCCCCGCGCAGAGCGGCGCACGAAAGCCTCCCTTCCGCAGGAGGGGCGCCTGTGCCCAGGCATTCCTCTTCCCTCCTCACCTCGCCCAGAAAGGCCCATTACATCATCCCGGCCTGAGCAGCGTGGCCAGTTTCTCCAGGTCGAACTCCCGCTCCCTCAGTGAACGCGGACCGCGCTCTCACAGTTCCCCGGTCACGGCTCTCCCACGAGGGAGGGCACTCGGGATGCGACGCATTTTGGCAAACAGGCTATTAAATGACCCAGGGCGCTACCTTTCCCCCGCGTTTACGAGTTACACCCACACAGGAACACACGGACACCCAAGCCTCTCGCTGCGCCAAGTGTTTCAGCTCGACACCCACAACAGACGACAGACAACCCGGCGCAGCCCAGAGGGTGACCCCAAGGAAAAAGGGCGGGGCGGGGTGGGGGGGGTAGGGGGCTACTCCACCATGGCGCGCCTGCGCAGTCACTAGGCAGCCCCTCCCCGCGGGGCGTGCTCGTAACGCAGCGCATCCTATCAGGCGGCTGCAGGGAGCGCGCCCGCGGCCTCGCCCTCTCTCGCCCCTCCCCTCTCTCGTCTCGGTCCTGCCTCAGACAGAAGCTTGGAGAACCAAGCGCGCCGCTCCCCGCCCCCGGGCGCCCCCACGCCCTCCTGCGCGCGTGCGCGGTGGTGGACCGCAGGGCCAGGGCGCGAGGGAAGGGCGGGCGTACGTCCTTGCGTGCGTCTCAGGCAGCGCGCACGCCGGCGTGAGAGGGCACGGGGAAAAGGTGGCTCAGGCCGGGCTGCTCGGCTTCCTGTGGCTATGTAGCTGAGCTTGGCGGCTCGGGGTCCTCCGTTGCTGCCATCGCCGCGTCCTAGTTCGGGGTTTACGCTCAGGAGCGAGACCATCCTTAAGCCCGCCGCGCTCCCTCGACGGCGGAGATTGCTCGCTTGCCGGTGGGAGCGTCCCGGCCGAGCAACCCTGAGGGGGAGGGGAGGCCATTTTGTCCCGACCGACTCCCCGGAACCGGGCGGAGCGGCTGGGAGAGGCTGCGGAGTCGCGGTCGCCGCTTCGGAGGCACCGGACGCCGCCACCGTCGGGGCTTCCTCGACGAGGCGGTTCGTAGGTCGCCCGCGCCTTCTCGAGTCTTTTTTCCCACGCCTTCTCGGTCCTCCGGCCTGAGAACGCCCGAGCAAGGAGTTGGCTGTGGTGAGAGGGACCGATCCCCTGGGGCCGCCGGCGGCGAGAGCCTGAGCCGCTCCTCCCAATGGCGAAGAAGACGTACGACCTGCTTTTCA
>PVIY010057592.1:0-12819 GCA_004026745.1 Myrmecophaga tridactyla
GGCCACCCTGGTCTTGACAAAAGCACCTGACATGGAAAGAGAATAAAAGTCTCATTTGTGCAGAACACGTGCTGAATTTGCAGGTAAAGAATCTCAGTTCCCTGATTGCTCTAGATTTGGAGAGTCTCAATTTCATATACAACAGACTCCATGCTCATTTGTTCATTCAACAAATACTTGAATAACTACCATGGTGCTCTTCGCTTAATATCAGGGACAGAGTGAAGAACAATGAATCAGTCATTAAGTAGCTCCACAAAAAAGAAAGTCCAGGACCAGATGGCTTCACATGTGAATTCTACCAAACATTCAAGAAAGAATTAGTACCAATCCTGCTCAAACTCTTCAAAAAAATTGAGGAGGAGGGAAGGCTACCTAACTTACTCTATGAAGCCAACATCACCCTCATACCAAAGCCAGACAAAGATATTACAGGAAAAGAAAACTACAGACCAATCTCTCTAATGAATATAGATGCAAAAATCCTCAACAAAATTCTTGCAAATTGAATCCAGCAGCACATTAAAAGAATTATATACCATGACCAAGGAGAATTCATCCCAGTTATGCAGGGATGGTTCAACATAAGAAAATCAATTAAGGTAATACATCATATCAACAAATCAAAGCAGAAAAACCACATGATCATCTTGACTGATGCAGAAAAGGCATCTGACAAAATTCAACGTCCTGTCTTGTTGAAAACACTTCAAAGGATAGAAGGGAACTTCCTCAACATGATAAAGGGAATATATGAAAAACCCACAGCTACATCATCCTCAATGGGGAAAAGGGCAAAAGATGCTAGTGGATGTACTTTAGACCTTCACCTATTGTATGAGACCAAAGGCAGAGATGTTTATTATGTCCAGAACCTAAATTTTCTGTAACACATAATCTAAATCAGCCTGTCCAGATAGCTCATTTAAACAACCCAGACTCCTGGAGTCTAGAACAGTAATGAAGCCTTGTAATTCTGTATAGCTTAATGTTTTACCAGGTACATCTCAGACTATGGTGGGCTGATAATTAAAAGGTATTGGTAGAGTCCCTTGAGGGTCCAATGGGGGGAAATGAAAAAAGAAAATATATATATATACACATACACACATATACATGGGACTATAAACTTTTCCATCTGGGAAACCCCAGGTACCCTCTCAACCACTGGAGACTCCCAAGAAAATAGGCCAAGTGCTTAATTTTGCAGTTTGCCCTCATGAAACGTATTTCTGTAGGAGAGAACTTATTTCCGTAGAAGAAACCTATAGCAAGGACTAAGACTTGCTTCCAGGAAACCTCTTTTGTTGCTCAGATTCAGGCTCTTTCTCTCTAAGTCCAACTTTTCAAGGAAAATCATTAGCTTCTCCTCCATGACATTCTGGGTTAAAAGTCTCCTTGACATTTGGGGCATGACTCCCAGGGATGATACTGGCTCTGGCACTGTGGGATGAACAAAAAGGGAAAAAGAGGTGTAATGAAATAAGGCCATCAGTGGTTAAGAGAGATCAAATAAAGTCAAGAGGCTATTCTGGAGGCTACTGTTGTGAAAGCTTCAGCTAGACAGTGCTATTTGCCATGGTTTTCTATACCCAACCAACATCATTACTGTTAACTCTTAAGAACACCTAGGTCTTGAACTGAGACTATAAAAGTTTCATGCACTGTTTGCTTTCTGGAACCTATAATTTCCTGAGGAGTCCTATGCCAGATGAATCCTGAAATCGAGAGACACCAGCCTCTCCAACATTATCAATTAATTACATTCCCCTATCCTTTAGGGTCAACACACCTTCTCAACATGGGGGAGTTGGGATGGACATTGTTTAAGGAGCCCTGTGGATTGGGGGAGGGGTCAAGGGAAAGGGAAGAAGCATGGCAGAGAGGATGGGATTTGGTGGATGAGTGTGACTGCTGAATCACAACGGTGTTCCTTCTGGCCTCCACTGTTTTGGAGCAGCTGGAGGGAAGGGTCTGGAATGGTGAAATGGTGGCCCACGAGAGGCTCTAGGATCTGTTTTCTAGCTGCTTGTTAAAGTGTACTTTGAAAGTTATTGCTTTTTCTTTCTTTTCTTTGTATGTATATTTCACAATAAAAGACATTTTAAAAAGAGAAATGCAAGATTTTTCCAATTTATATAGACAAATCAGGGGAATATGTACGGAAATGGATATTAAGGGTGTGAGATAATGGTGGAAGGAGTATAAAGGTGTTTGTGATTAAATGTACAAATAGAAAAAAGTTCTTTCGTAAACTTGAACAAATATATGACATTATTACAAGGAGTTAATAATAGAGGGGGCTATGAAAAAATGTATCTATTACAAACTGTGGACTATAGTTAACAGTAACAGTTTAATATTTTTTCATCAACAGTAACAGATGTACCACATCAATACTGCAGGTCAGTAATAGGGGGGATAAGGGTTATGGGAAGGATTTCTTTTATATTTATTTTCTGGAGTAATGAAAATGCTTTAAAATTGAGCATGGGGATGTATGTAATGATACTGTGAGGCAATGACTGTATACTTCAGATGGTTTCTATGGTGTGTGAATGTGTCTCAATAAAACTGCATTTAAAAAACAGTAACGTAAAGAATACCTACGGCATTAAGATTCTACAAAGGTTCCATGCTCTAGGGTAACTTTCCAGAAACCTACAACCTCCATATTACATACCTGGACTAGATAAGTCCTGAAATGCAGAGAGGCCAGCCTCTCCAGAACATCAACTAGTTTCATTCCCCTTTCCCATATGATCAACACCCACTTCCAATATGAAAAATCTAGAATGGCCATAGTCCAAATAGCTCTAAAGAGTGGGAGAAAGATCAAAGGTGATGGTGGAGTTACACAGAGAAGGGAGGGTTTAAAAAAATGAGTATGACTGGTGAATCATTATATTGATATTTCTTTTAGTCTCCAGTAGCTTAGAGCAGCTAGAAGTAAAAACCTAAAAATGTGGAATTGTAACCCATACCAATCTGTTTACAACTAATTATTGTGATGTGCTTTGAAATTTATTACTTTTTTATACGTTATTTTTCACAAAAAAAGGAAATATTCAATTGTGATGATAAATGCATAGCTATATGATGAAAAAATTAACGTAATCATGCACTGAATTAAAGAATAAAGAATTTATAATCTTAAAAAAAAACAGTGAAAGCCTATGTTCACACAAAGACTTGCATGAATGTTTATTTTAGCTTTACTTGTAACAGCCAAAAACTGGAAACAATTCAAATGTCCAACAACAGGAAGAATCAATAAAGAGAAATGAACTACTGATACATACCAAACATGGGTGAATTTCATGATAATGACCATGAAAGAAAATAAACAGACTAAAAATAGAACATACTGTATGATTCCAAAGTAGACTAGTGACAGAACACTGGGAATGGAGAAGGAAGGGAAAATGGATTACAAAGCAGCTCAGGAAACTTCTAGAGGTGACAGTTATGTTCATTATCTTGATCATAGTGATGGTTTCACAGGTATATACTATAAACACTTCAATTTATTTTTTATCAATTATACCTCACTAAAGCTGTAAAAATTTTTATTTAAGACATAAAAAGAAACCCAGAACATCAGTATAGCCCTGTTAAACTGATGGTAAGGATTCTAAGTAGGATCCTTCAGGAAAGACATTAAATGATACTTCCAAGCTGGCAAAATCACTCAGCTCTGACAAAGGAGTAAACATACAACAAACGCTGCTTGTCATAAGGAGAGCAACTGAGGGAATTTCTCACAAAAATTCCAAATCTACCATCCTGAGTCCAACTGGTGTATTTGTCTACGCAACTCTTAAAGCAGAGCCACCCTTTCTTCTTCAGTAGGCTGTATCCTGGAGGGGGAGGGCACCTGAGACTCAGTGCCCCATCACCTCACATCACTGGTGCCGAGCTGGGGCAATGGATGTCTCACCTCGTCACTAAAATGGCCACCGTTTACGCATGATTACTAAGAGCTAAACTTTGTACTAAGTATTTTATTCTATTCAAATTATAATTCAATCTACCATGTACTATAATCCCCATTTACAGGAAAGACTGAAGAGGTGAAATGACTTGCCTAGTTCACATAACAAATTAAGTGAAAACTGACATTTGAACACAAGCTGAGCCCAAAGCCCATATGTTTAACTACTACACAGCACTGGCTTCTTGGATTATAGCCATTGTTTTATACATCAATTTATTAATTTCATAAGTGTTTACTGGACAGCCATCAGTGGTAGAGATCCAGGCAGGGAGAGCCTCTTTATGTTGGAGCTCAGAAAGATTGCCCCTTTGTGGTATAGAAAGGTGCTCCAGCGAGGAGAGAGGAAAGCCTGCTCTCCTACCAGGACCTACCAATGAGTGACAACTGCGGCTCACTTGAAGACATTTCCTTCAAAACCTCTGATATCATGGTGGAAGAAATCTATAATGTATACACAAACCTCCAGAAATGTTTCACCGTTTGCTGGACAGGGGCAGACAGCCCAGGATGGATAGAGTGTTCACAGCAGCTTGCAGTTCACCAAGAGGAGAAAGTTCAGGGCCTTGGGAGATGTGGGTAGAGGTCTGAACTCTGCCAGTACTCCTGGGGTACGCTGTGGGAATAGGGGGGCAAGAGAGAATCCCTAGGACTGAAGGGGAGCAAACTCCACCCACCGGCAGTGATCCTTTATAGTGTGACAGCTGCCAATCACCAGTTTCCTGGGGGCTGGACTTGGACCCTCTGCTTTTCTCTATTTATTACTTTGCTTTTCTCTATTTATTATACACAGATCCTCAGATGAGTCCACTCAATCCATATCAAGCTCTTTCTCCACTACAATTCCCTACAAAAATCTCTCATCTCTGCTCTCTTCCCTGAGCCTCTGTGTCAACTATCTATTTAATACCGGAAGAGTGGGGTGCTGCTATTGCAAATACCAAAAATGTGGACACATCTTTGGAATGGGGTAATGGATAAAGGCTGGAAGAATTGATAGACGCTTGATGAAAAGGCCTAGATTGCTTTGAAGAGATAGGGTAGAAATATGGATGCTAAAGGGACTTCTGACAAGGCCTTAGACGGAAATGATGAATGTGTCACTGGAAGCTGGAAGAAAGACAAGCGTGGTTTTAAAGTGGTAGAGGACTTGGCAAAATTGAGTTCTGATGTCATATGGAAAGTAGAATTTGAGAATGATGAGCTTAGATAGTTAGCTGAGGAGATTTCCAAGCTAAGCATAGAAAGTGCAGCCTGGTCTCTCCTTGAAACTTAGAGTAAAATGCGAGAGGAAAGGGATAAGCTGAGAATTAAACTTGTAGGCACAAGGAAGCCAGAAATTGATGATTTGGAAAATTCTGAGCTTCCAGAAAGCAAGACCCCGAGAACAGTGCTCCATGTCAGGATTTAACCAAACCTGGAACCAGTCAGCCATTTCAGTGAAAATCAGGATTGGAGGTACAGTTATTAAGGAAATATGTGTGGAAAATCCTACTTTCTGATGGTTTGCACTTTTGTGTATTACATGCAAAACTGACAAGGTTTCTGCAAGATCTATATGAATGGAACCACTGCCAACCTGGACTGAAAGGGACAGATGTAAGGAAAAGTCATTTCAAAGGCAGAACCATGGAAACTGAGGTCTGAGCCAATGCCATCTCAGGCGAAGAAAGTGGACCCACTCTTGTGTGTAGACAGGTTGAGTCTGCCCTCGAGCTCGGACAGGGTTGGTTTTCCATCTGTTGTTCAGGAACAGTGCTGCTGTCCCAGTCTTCAGAAAGGGTGGAGGATATTTCCTAGGAATTGCAGAGTCTGGCCATGACACCTCAGTGTTCTCAGAGAGCAAGGCCCCCACCCAGTGTTTGGAGAGAGCATGACCTAAGTGCAAACATTTGGAAAGGGTGGGAATGCCACTCCATCAGACCGGAGGAGAAACACCATTCCATAGATGCCCTCAGAACTTGAAATCTAATGGAGTATACCCTACAGGATTTCAGAATTGTTTGGAACCACTGACCTGATTTCCTTCTAATTTCTCCCTACCAGAATGGGACTATTTATCCTATGCCAGTCCCTCCTTTGTATATTAAAAGCAGATAAGTTGTTCTCCAGGTATCACAGGTCCACAGACTGAGGGGAACTGTATCCCAGGAACGGCAACATCCATAATCAATGTTGACGGGACTTTGTACTTAGTATTTTTATTGAAATGACAAGACTTTGGGGATAATGGAATGGAATGAAGGTATTTGCATATGGAAAGTACAAGTCTTTTTGAGGTCCAGAGGGTAGAGTGTGGCAATTTGAAGCTACATGAACCCCAGAAAAACATGTTGTTAGATTTAATTGATTCCTGTGGGTGTGGACTCGTTGTGGAAAAGGCTACTTCAGTTAAAGTGTGACTCACTACGTTCAGGATGGGTCTTAATCTAACTGTCCTTTATAAGCAGAATGAAGAAAGAGAAAAAAGAAAGCCATGGAAGCAAGAAGCTGAAATCAACAAAACCCAGGAGAAGGGAGAGGCTGGCAGACACCGTGTGCCTTGCCATGTGGCAGAGGAACCAAGGATGGCCAGCAGCTAGTCTGAGTGGGGGAAGCATCACCTTGAGGATGCCTTGATTTGGACATTTTCTCAGACTCTAACCATAAACAAATAAATTCCCACTGTGTAAGCTGAACCATTTCATGGTATTGCTTTAAGCAGCCTAGGAAACTAAAAGAAATTTTTAATACATAAAGTCCAACAGGAAATCCTGGATTTCCCACAAACCTAAGGCTACCCCACCTCTGTTGCATCTGCGTCAGCCTGAGTCCTCTCTTGATCTCTGCTCCCTGAACCTTTTTCAGCAAGTTCCATTAGCCCTGCCTCACCATCAGAACTGTTGCCATCCTCCCACAAAGGAGGCCCTTTTCCCATTCCCAGACACCCCCTGCCCTTGCACCTCTCCCACCATTACTGTACACATCCACACATTGGATACCCCATTACCATTCTCGTATTTATAGTGACACCATAATATTTTGCACCACGATTTCAGCACTCACGTTTGCGATGGCTTGGCCCCATCACCATGAATGCAGGGAGCTTCCCAAACTGTCGACATCTCACTCAGCAGTGGCAGAAATGGGACATGCATGAGTTCCACTCAGGCGGGCTCCTTCTGACATTGCAGTCTTGCCTTCTGAGGCCCCCCTGTCAGATAGAGGATGAGCAAGCAGCAAGTGGGGCTTCCACCCTCCTCCAGATTATCAAATAGTGGAGCAACATCCATGTACCATTCCTGGGGAAAGCTGCTAGCCCACTTACAAAGAAAACTTTATAATGACTTTGGCTTTCCCCAGCTTCCTACCCATCCCACCATACCTAACCAGAATACCGATAATTTCCCAAAGGTAACACTAGTGGTTTAGAAGCTGGACACACTTGATAATGCAGTTTCCAAGAATTTTTTTCACAGGTCCTATTTTTTGTTAAATGTGTCAGCACCATCTGAGATTTGACAGATCTCAATAAAGGAAGAGAAAATACCACTATGTTTTTACCCAAAAATGAAACAGAACAGTGAGGATGTGACTTGGAGAAGGACAGTCTTAACTCTAAATTTCTCTAGATTTGGGGGACTAAATATATCATTAATTCTCCCCTGAAGTAAAGTGACTTCAGAGATCTGCAGTTCCAACAAGAAGTTAGTGGGGTAACTAGAGTTTAACAGAGCTGCTGCAGTGGGGAGGAAGGGCAAGGATGACTCACCTTAATTCTATACCACAGACTCCAACAATGCAGTTACCATTTCTAATTAATTAGCACTCTTGGTGACGTCTCAGCAGCAAAGAGAAAGAAGTAGACAAAAGATTGAATTTCTTTACCCCCCTAACTCAAAGAATAGCATCTTCAGGACACAGGGTAGTGGTAATCATGATCAACAAAGCCAGGGAACACAGACTCCAAGCAGCCCACCAACCATGGGTGGCCTTCACCTACACACCCCAGGGCCTAGTAACTGCACGTTTCCACAGTGTTATACCACAACACCCAGCTGCTTTCAGGGAGACTGTGTTTTTTGTTTTGTTTTCCTATTTAATTAAGATCATATTTTGCATGTGTGTATGTGATTAAAGGTATGCACAATGTTCCCATATTTGGACATTATACTGACAGACTTTATTTGAAGTAAACTTGCAACAATAAAAAGATTTTTGTTTAAATATCAATTAATACATGGACTTATTAAATTAAAGTTCTAAACTTTATCAAGTTCAATTTCCTAGTATTCTGAGTGTCACTGATTACAGAATCAATCTGTTTGGCCGCTCACAACTGAAGTTGGCAAAAAACAAAAAATATCCCCTAGATTTTCTAGGAAATTTCCAAAATGATAACAGTTTCAATCCATATTAGAATTAGCTGTGTCTACCCTAAAACCTCCCAAAAGCCTCCATGAGGGCTGACTGCTACACAGACTGCTATGCTGTAGTTTTCTCTAATAAAAAAGACATATTGTTCCTCCCATGAGTACAAAAGTAATGTATATTTGTTTTGGTTTGCTAAAGGCTGTCAGAATGAAATACACCAGAAATGAAATGGCTCTTAAAAAGGAAATTTATTAAGTTACAATTTTATAGTTGTAAGGCCATAAAAATGCCCAAACTAAGGCATCCAGAGAAAGATACCTTGACTCAGGGAAGGCCAATATTTGTCACATGGGAAGGTATGTGGCTGGCATCTGCTGGTTCTTGTTCCTGGTTCCACTGCTCCAGCTTCTGATGCCAGTGGTTTCTTCTCTAAGCATCTGTGGGATTTCACTCACCTCCTCCTGGACACAACTCTGGTTTCTGGCTTGCTTGGCATTTCATGGGAAGGCACATGGCAACGTATGCTGGGTTCTGCATCTCCAAATGTCTGTGTCTAGGTATCTGCTCTCTCTGTCAGTACTCCAAGCATCTTCAAATGACTGCATCTCTGTCAGCTCTGAGATGCAGTCAGCTCTATAAAATGTTTCCCTTTTAATGCTCTCTGTCAGCTCTATAAAATGTTTCCCTTTTAAAGAACCCCAGTAAGGTAATCAAGTTCCACCTTGAATGGTTGGATTCAAATCTCCATCTACTCAAAAGGTCACACCCACAATTGGGTGTGTCACATCTACATGGAGGTAATCTAATCAAAAGGTCATACCCACAGCTGAGTGGGTCAATCTCCTTGGAAACAATCTAACCACAGATTTCTACCCTACAATACTGAATCAGGATTAAGGGGCATGGCTTTTCTGGGGTATAAAACATTTTCAAACCAGCACAATGTTCACTGAGGAAATTTTAGAAATCACAGAAATGTGTGAAAAAGAAAAGATATCAGCAGTGATCCCAGCAATGAGAGACAGACACTAGGCATTTTCCATACCTCCTTGAAGCCTGCTGGGTCTGTTTCTCTGGAGAACCCTGACTAATACTAATACAGATTTTGGAACCAAGAAAGATACTTGAGAAACAGAATCTTAAGGATGCGTTTTCTAAGTTGGTTCTTAGGCTTTTCGAATTGGCTCTCTAATATAATTAGATTCAAAGGCACTAATGACTCTATTTCCAACAATCAAGTTGGCACTGACAGGCAGTGGTGCGAACTGGCAATAGATATACACAAATGTCACCACTGAATACTGCTACTCAAATGCTTGAAAGAGGCAAGGCTCTGGGATGACAGTGCATTTGATATCTTAGAGTTCATGGAGGCAGAAGGTATAGTGATGTTGGCTGTTCTTTCCTAAATACCTGGATACAGTTGATAAAGAAAGGGATGAGGTCAAGACTCCAAATTCCTAGGTCAAGCATTGTGTGAAGGACATGAAATTGTCTCTGTGTGCCCTGAAATAATCTCATATTTTATGTAGTTGCAGACTTGAGATTTTTGAGAACCAGACCCAGAGTCTCATTGTACAAGTGGTTGAATTATGATATAAATGGAATTCCCAACATAGAAGGGTGTCTGCTGTTAAAATGAAGGTAATTGACTAGGAAAGATGGGATCCTGACAACTGTAATGGGGACATATAGACTGATAATGATAACGATGGGAACAATGAGACCCTAGATTCTCTTGTGTCTTCTTTGCTGCCCTGAGGAAACAGCCACCTAACCTCCAGTCAGTCTGAGGAATCAGACATCAACCACTACCTGAAGAGTTTAATTCTGCTGTGTCTGATAAATTTGTAACTGCTTCCAAATTTGTAACTGAAATTACAAGTTCAGTTACAAATTTGTAACTGAAAAACAGCTCTCATACTTCTGCCTGAAGAGATTAAACCTGTTTCATCAGATGAAATTGTAATCTCATTGCCCTGAGATCATTAGCTTGCAAAACACTAATATCTCTCAAGATCCATCCACATGACCCCTTTTTCCTTCCAGACTTAAAACTAGACAGAAGTCCAAGGCAGGCCCCAAAAGGTGAGGTATAAAACTGTGACCCATGAAGAGGTACACCACACTACAAAAGAAATGCAAGGACTTCCTGGAAGATGGCAGAGTGTGATGGACTGAATTCACCCTTGCCACACAGGATAAGACAGGGGAAGGGGAGTGAATGCAGTCCTCACAGGGATTTAGTGATGGAAGAGGGTGTTCAGTGTTTCTTGGGGAGGAGAGAGGCACAGGGATTGGAACAGGGAGAGCGGGGTAGGTCTGATGGGCTGTGATCCCCACTGGGGCAGGGCAGCAGTGCCTGGGTAAAGGCAGATCTGAGGAAATTGACCATCCCTCTGTTCTAGCCTGCCCCACCTGCTGGCTTGGGAAACACCACTGAGTGGATCCACAGCTGGCAGCATCTAGGGGGAGCCCACAGGTGAGCCTGGCCATCCTCCACGAAAAGCCACACCCCCAGGCACTAGGAACAGACACCAGGCCAGGCACCGCGAATGGCAATCCCATTGAGTGCAGTGAGTGACAGATCCACTGGGTGCTGGGCACTGCAGATCAGCTGCTCCCTCCAGGCACTGTGGTCAGCTCTGCTGTCCAACCACTGCAGGCTGGAGCAGCCCACTGCAATGCACACCATCTTCCCAGAAGGCTGCAGCTATCAGGGATAGGGAGCCAGAGGGAGAAGGAGCATCATGATCACTACCTGCTGGCAAGAAGTGGAAAATGCAGGCTGGCAAACTCCCAATTTGCCTAGGGGTTTTTTTTTTCTTTTAAAATAAATTTTTCTATATACTTTTTATTAGTAGAAGTATTTTTTTTATTTCTTATTTTTAATTTTTTTATTTTCTCTACCTTTAGTCACCACCAGTCTGAGATCATTACCAATATATCTTGGGGTATCTTGGGGTGTTGCTGGGGCCTAACACTGTTGAGGTGTGGGGTTTTTTTTCCACATTATTTTATTTTATTATTATTTCCTTTCGGGGGGGTACATGTGAAGATCCAAGCAGGCACGGTCCAGTGAAACGACCAAAAGAAACATCAGAGTGTACAAATAGGGAACAACTACACAAAGATATTTAAAAATGAAAAATATCAGGAAGAGACTAGAAGAGCATAAAGATTAAACAGAAGAATGTCAGATCTCAAAGAGATGAATGATACTGTGGACTAAATTAGAAATGTACTACAGACACATGAGAGCAGATAGGAAGAAGCAGAAGGAAGAATAAGTGAGTTAGGAGACAGAACAATTGAACTAGAGCACACAAAAGAACAAATGAAAAGAAAGATGGAAAAAATACAACTGGATCTTAGGGAAACGATGAACAATAAGTGGTGGACAAATATAAGAATCATTGATGATACAAAAGGAGAAGAGAAAAGGGCTGGGAAGGTTAACTGAACATATAAACAGGGAAAACAATTCAACCCTTATAAAATACACAACTATTCAAATCAAAGCAGCCCAATGAACTCCAAATGGAATACATCTGAATACACCTATGTTCTAGTTTGCTAGCTGCTGGAATGCAATATACCAGAAACAGAATGGCTTTTAAAAAGGGGAATTTAATGAGTTGCTAGTTTACAGTTCTAAGACCGAGAAAATGCCCAAATTAAAACAAGTCTATAGAAATGTCCAATCACAGGCATCCAGGGAAAGATACCTTGGTTCAAGAAGGCCAATGAAGTTCAGTGTTTCTCTCTCAAGTTGAGAAGGCACATGGTGAACACAGTCAGGACTTCTCTCTCAGCTGGAAGTGTACATGGCGAATACGGTGTCATCTATTAGCTTTCTCTCCTGGCTTCCTATTTCATGAAGCTCCCTGGGAGGCGTTTTCCTTCTTCATCTCCAAAGGTCACTGGCTGGTGGACTCTCTGCTTCGTGGTGCTGCAGCATTCTCTGCTCTCTCTGAGTCTCTCATTCTCCAAAATGTTTCCTCTTTTATAGGACTTCAGAAACTAATCAAGACCCACTCAAATGGGTGGAGACATGTCGTCACCTAATCCAGTTTAACAACCACTCTTGACTAAATCACATCAACCAGGAAGATGATCTCATCACAGTTTCAAACATACAGTATTGAATAGATTATTCTACCTTTATGAAATGGGATTTATATTAAAACATGGCTTTTCTTAGGGGGCATACTTCCTTTCAAACCAGCACAACCTACTTCAAGACAAATACTAATCAAGCTGTCAAATGCTAAAGAGAAGCAGAAAATCCTGAAAGCAGCATTAGAAAAGCAATCTACCACATACAAGGGAAAATACATTAAGACTGAGTTCAGACTACTCAATAGGCACCAGGAAGGCAAGAAGGCAGTGGTGTGATACATTTAAGATCCTGGATGAGAAAGACTTCCAGCCCAGAATTCTTTACCCAGCTAAATTGTCATCAAAATTGA
>PVIY010057593.1:0-12817 GCA_004026745.1 Myrmecophaga tridactyla
GCATATATATATATTTTTATCCTTGCAGAAATGTGAGTACCAGCAGTAAACAATTATCTGATTTTCTAATAGTCTATTTAATATGGCTCTTCACATTTTCCTTTTATTGTTGGTCCAGCACTTGGTGTTCCTTCTTTTTGTATATGTTGGAAGAGTTTCCCACAAGAATAACTATCTATTCCTTAAGTATTAGATGCAATATTTCCATGAATCTCTCCATGCTATATAGCTGGAATTTTATTTCTTAAAAATTTATTGATACCTTCTCTCATCATTGGTGTGATTTTCTCCTTTTATTTATTATTTCAGTAAGTTTGTTGATTATATTTGCTTTGAAAAAAAGAAAAATCCTTTCATTGTGATCTTAAAAGGTATTTACATGTAATTATAAGCAAAGTTCTCCTGATGGTTATAAAATCGCTTCTGTTGCTTAATTCATTCTTTATTTTTTCTTACATAATGTTGCTAATGCTTGTTTTCTCTATGTTTTTCTTTATCAAAATTGTCTTTAGGGTGGGCAATGGTGGCGCAGTGGCAGAGTTCTTGCCTGCCATACCAGAGATGCAGGTTCGATTCCTGGTGCCTGCCAATGCAAAAAAAAGTCTTTATAATATAGTTATACTGGCCTTTCAAAAAAAACAGGATCTGATGGTGATGTTCGTTTAAGACTTAACTTATATCTGGTGTGTACTCTTATTTTAATAGTATCTAATTATTCCTTTTATTTCACCTTTTCCCCTTGATTTTTTTCGAGTTCAGGTTTACTTCACATTATTTGAATCTTCTTTCTATTTGCTATTTAAGAAATGAAGCCCTCACTTATTTTTTCTCAAATTAGAAATTTTCTCTCTCTTTCACTCTCTCTCTCTATATATATGCATACACACACACACACTTATATATTTCACATGTGATATATATAAATTTATATAGATAGATACAGGTACAGATATAGATATAAATAAAAATATAGATAAAATATAGATATAGACATATCTTTTATCAGTTAATTACTCCTAATTTTGATCATTGGTATGGATGTCTCTTTAACCCAATGTTTATTCATGAGTATGATTTTTGGTGAATAAATTGTTTCATTAGTTTACTGCATTTTGTTATTTAACAAGAACTTTTGCAGCTAACTGAACTGGATTCCATGTCTTCCTCCTAATTTCACATGCCCGTGAATGGGAATTTCTGTGCTTGGTCCAAGAACCTCTCTTTCCTGATGGCTTCAGAAATTCAGTAATAGATTCTAGTATAGAACTTGCTTGGTGGACAAGGATGGAACATAACTTTACAATAGCGCACTTGCTCAGCTTTTTTTCACAGAAAGCTTGAAATATATGTAGATAGTCATGTGTGTATGGATGTGTACATCTATATGCACGTGTGCACACGTGTAAATGTGTATGTCAACAAAATGGCATTCGAAATACATATAAGACTGCTTTGTTCTTGTTGGAATTTCAGGTCCCAGGTTAAAAAATGAAGGGAATTTTCTTTGGCCTGGGAGATGATTTCTTAAGAAAGAAAATGGATCTGTGCACAGATCCACAGGAAAGATGAAAAGAATAAGGGTCATTTGGAAGAAATATGGCTGAAGATGCTGATTAATTATTTATGTTAACATAATTTTTCTGGTATTAAACTAAGAAATGGAAAATAAACTTTTTAGACCTTATGATGATTTTCCACTTAGATTCATAACATATTTCCAGTCCTTTTTAGATATAGGTAAAGTTCACCTCCCTCTCTGGGTTTTTGCTTCTACTAAATGTTCAAAATTGAATAATTCAACAATCACTAGGGTCATGTGTCTCCCTCAGTTAGTTGATTTTCATGAGGGAATATCCAGAAGGTTGATGGGGTAGAGGATTAGCCTATTTGATCGTCAGTCTTCTGGTGGCCCCTTCAGATGTTCTGGCTTCATCAGTCCCTTCCAATTCTGCCTATGCTGTGGAAGGGAACTGTTAAGGAGACATACGTTTTGGTTGGGATTACTCCATCTTCAACCTCATGTTAATAAAACTGCCATTCTACAAAGCAGTTAATAACGTGTCAACAACAACAAAAAGAACATTTGGCTCCTGAGTCAAAGAACAAGTCACAAATTCCACCCCGAAGGTAGTGTGCTTTGCTGTTTGTGACACCCTCCTTTGCACATGGTGTCATCTTCCCCCATTTTCAGTCAGAAGCTTTCAGAGCCCATGTTATGGTACCTGCATCAGCTAAAATTCTAAGACCTCAGGAGAACCCACTGCTGCCACACACAGAATGAGTTGTCAGTGCCTTTATCCTTAATGTGATCATTGTATTGGATATGAAGATAATCATGGTTTGAGACTTCTCCCTAAATATCCCTTTGTCCCCTATAGGATGCAGCCCAAGAACTACCAGTATGCCCTGAACTTGGTTTTGCCATCGAAGAGATCAACAGAACCCCCCATCGTTTACCCAATGTTTCTCTGGGATATGACCTCTATAACGCCATACACAGTGAACAGAGGACATTGGAGAGTACCATCCTTTGGCAATCAGGGCTAGGGGAGGACTTTCCTAATTACACCTGTAGGACAGAGAGAAAATCTGTAGCAGCCCTTACAGGGACAACACGGGCAGTTTCTGCTCAGATTGGGACACTCCTCGAACTCTACAAGTATCACAGGTGAGCAAGTGGGGAGGGGAGGGGAAATGTCTCATTTGGTGCCATTTTCAGTCACTTTCCAAACAGAAAGGGGAAAATGTGTACTTGTGCGTATGCAGCCGTCAAAGGGTATAATCAGTATTCAGAAAGTTGGTGGGATGTGCTGATGTCCTTTGTTTGGAAAAGAAAGAAGAGTGAGGGGGGAAAGAGAAGAAAGAGTTTCCTCAACCTCTGGGAGCCATCATTGATTTTCTAGGAAGCTCTCAGGGATCAGGTTATAATTAGAAAATAGAATGAGCAAATCTCTTCTATCATTTCCCCCACTGCTTAATATTCACCAGGACTGAGGTGGTGCTGCTCACCAGTCCTCTTCCTCATGCTGCTTCATTTTGTCTTTCCCCTTAGCTCTCCTATGGCCTTTTTGATCCTGACCTGGGTGATGGTGGCAAGTTTCCATCTCTCTATCAGATCGCTGCCAAGGACACATCTCTGGCACTTGCTATGGTCTCATTGATGGTGCATTTCTGGTGGAACTGGGTGGGTCTCGTCATCTCAGAAGGAGAGAGAGATTTTCAGTTCCTCTGGGACCTGAGAGGGGAGATGGACAGGAATGAAGTCTGTGCAGCCTTTGTGGAAATGATCCCTGTCACTGAGAGGTTCTAATTCTCAAACCACTGGCACTATCATACACGCATCAAGGAATCCCCAGTGAATGTGGTTGTCATTTATGGTGACTCTGACTCTCTCATAGGTTTTAACTTTCATAGATGGAAATACTTAGTGATAAAGAAAGTCTGGGTCACGACCTCACAATGGGATTTTGCCACCAATGAGAGAGAATTTTTATTTGACTCATTCCATGGAACTTTCATTTTTTCACACCACTATAGTGAGATACCTGGTTTCAAAACATTTATTCAGACAGCTAACCCTTCCAAATACCCAGAAGACTTTTACCTCTCTAAGTTGTGGTTCATCTCATTTAATTGCTTGGTTTCTAAATCTGACTGTAAAACACTGGAGAGATGTCCACCCAATGCCTCCTTGGAGTCTTTGACTTTTTGGCAATTTGACAAATTCATGAACGAAGGAATCTATAATGTGTATAATGCAGTGTACGCTGTGGCTAAGACCCTTCATGAAATGCTTCTTCAACGAGCAGAAAGTCAGCCAGTGGGAAACGGAGGTGGGCTAGTTGTTGATCCCTGTCAGGTAATGTCTCTTCCATTGGATATCATGTGTTTTCAGAACATGTCATAAACAAGACTTTCTGCAGGTTCTACATATACTCACACCTAGTAGCTTAGGTTTTTCTGTTCAAAGGCACAGGAATGTGTGCGTTTGGGTCGATGTTGATGAGGTAAACCTAGTCCTAAATGTAAAAGTCATCAAAAAGAAGGTGCCAGGGATAGGAATGAAATGAGTTATGAGTCAAGGTCAAGGTTTTGTGAGGACCTTAACATCATATCCTCCTAATGGTCCTAATGGACCACATTGTACCCACCTAATGGGCCACTAAAGGCCTCAACCACCTAGTGTTTCCAATAAATAATATCTAGACTTCTTCTATGAAGCTCTTAAATGACAACAGGGAAGGAACTGGTTCTTTAACAGATATATAAGCTGGGCACTATAGTACATACTGTACATAGATGATCTCATTTAATTCTGCCACCACTTCAGGTATTGATAGGCATGCTTTGTAAGCTGCTCTGTGGGAATTCAGACAATAAGGAGCATGGTTAAATTTGATTCTGCTCTTAAGATTTTTCTACATCCCACAACCGCAGACTGTTTTGATCCCCATGTCATTGGAGTTTTCTCTTGAAACTGACTGATATTTTGTAAACACTATGATATTTGAGTCCTCCATATGCTTTCATTCATTTTAATTCCTTGAATGCTAATAATAAAACTGAATTATAAAATAGGTATTAGAGAGAATCAGAGATCTTCCCAAATTTGGATTTCCTTTCCTCCATATAGGTGTACAATTCCTCACAGAACGATGTATCTCTTTTAGCTTCACCCAATTTTGTGGAAAATGCAATTTAGCAATGCTGCTGTGACCCAGTGGATTTGGATGAGGAAAGGAAAGTGGATGTCGGTTATGACCTTCTCAACTTTCAGAATTTTCCAGAAGGTATAGCACTTAGAGTGAAAGTAGAACGATTTGCCTCAGATGCACCATGTTTCAACAATTGTCTATATCTGAGGATTTGATTGAGTGGTCCACAGGATTTTCAGAGATGGGTGGGACCTGGATCATGCTTTCTTGATATGACACACGAATTACCAAAACGTTGTCGTGGGGGGGTTTCTGCTTCCTTACTGCTCATCAAATGGCCACATCTGGGGGGTTGGTAACTCACCTTTCAAGCTGAAGAAATTTCTTATCCACCATCTAATGTATAGAAAAAGACCACATTTATTCAAATCCATATTTCTAAATTATTATCTATTTCACACTATATAATGCATGTGACATCCCATCAATTGATTTGATTTACTTGTTTAAAATTTATATTTGCTGATTATCCCAACGGTTTAATTATTAGAGGTCTAGTTAAAGTAAATACCTTAACAACACGTATCTGATTTTCTTCAGACTCCCCACTCTCTATGCAGTGAAAGGTGTATTCCTGGGTTCCGGAAAACTGCTCAGGAGAGAAAGCCTACCTGCTGTTATCTTTGCACCCCCTGCACAGAGAATGAGTTTTCCAATGAGACAGGTACGTGTGTGCCCACAGAGAAGTCTCCACCTTTCCTTTATATCCCTAAACAGTGCAACAAATTGGAAAGAATATGGAAAAGAAGCAGAGTCAAATTTCTTCCTTCCTTCATATAGTAACCTAATTTTATAATCAATAATAGTCCCCATTGAAATGATACTCTCTGTCCCAAAACTAGCTTGAGTCATTGTTTTAAAGGAATTGCAGACAAAAATTATAGGAAACTCTTTTTTGACTATACTGTAGTCATCTTGGAATTTAATATATGATATTATAAAGTACCTTTTTCCATCTTGTTTGAATGCGTATTTAGATTACGTTGAAGGCATGGATCTAAACCATCCTGTTTTCCCTGTACCTAACACAGTGCTTACACAAAGCAGATGCTCAGAAAAGTTTGTGATTGATTTAAGAAATGGGTATTTCTATAGTGTTCAACGTGAGGATGATATAGCATACATTCACTGAGCTGTTTAATTTTTACTCTCCTGTAGTTCACAGCCAAGTAGGGAAGACAAACATAGATTTATTTTGCATTCATCCTTAAAGGCTGCAAAAAAGTGCATTCAGGGACCATGGAACTGTACCTACATTGTAGGAAGGGGCTCATCGAGTTCTTCACAGAGCCAATAAAATTAGTATTAGGTAAGATGAATGAAGGGTGGAATAAATTATTGGCAGAATTATTAGTAATGTCAAAAAAGGCAAATCATCACTGCATGTACTATTCAGAGACTCCAATCGAAAAACAAAGGTTCACGTGATAGGATCACAGAGAATACTGGAATAGAGATTCTGACATGATGTAGAAAAGGGACAGAAAACCAACATTTGAGACTTTTTTCATGCTATAATTAACATCTTGAAGTTATACATATTGGTGGTATTATAAGCTGGAATCACCTCTAAAGTGGGAATGTTTTAATTTTCTTTCTGCAATGTATATGTTGTTAAATTTCTCAACATAGTTAATGGTATTTCAGTTATTTGAGGTGAGTGGGAAATGATAATATAACCAGGCATTTAATCAATTTGGGAAAATGATTCAGGTATGCATTCGAGTGACTGTTCCATGGCTCATATAAAGAACTCTGCATCCCAGAACTTCACTTTACCCATGTCTGGGGATTTAAGAAATACACATTGAAATAACCCATAGTCAAAAGTATAGAATATAATAAGAATGATAAAAGTCATGAAATTTAAAATACTTCATATCAAGTCTTATGGGATGGAGCTTTAGCTGTCCTTAGAGAAAGATGTATAATCCTGCATAATACATATTTATTTAACTTTTAACATTTTTTTATTGTGTAGTATATTACATATATACAAAGCAAAAAATAAAAAAGCAATAGTTCTCAAAGCACTCTTCAACAAGTGGTTACGGGACAGATCCCAGAGTTTGTCATGGGCTACCATATGTTCCTGTCAGATTTTTCCTTCTAGCTGCTCCAGAATATAGACTAGAGGGCTTAAGTATTTTTTTATCATCACAATCGACTTTTTTTCCTTCTTTTTTGTGAAAAATAACTTATATACAAAAAAGCTATAAGTTTCAAAACCCAGCACCACAATTAGTTGTAGAACATATTGCAAAGTTTGACATGGGTTACAATTTCGCAATTTTAGGTTTTTACTTCTAGCTGCTTTAAGATACTGGAGAGTAAAAGAGGTATCAATTTAATGATTCAGCATTCATAATCATGTGTTAAATCCTGTCTTCTCTGTATAACTCCACCATCATCTTTTAACTTTCCATCCCTCTTTTACAGGGTGTTTGGGCTATGGCAATTCTAAATTGTTCATATCGGAAGGGTCTGCCACAAATAAGGTGTATGGAGATATTCTGGAGGGGCTGGGCTACATTTCAGAACTTATCTGGACCAGGGACCCATCTGGAGGTTGTAGGTTTCTGGAAAGTTACTGTATGCATGGAACCCTTGTGGAATCTTACAAATTGCCCTAGGTGTTCTTTAGAACTGACTGGAATGGTCCTGTTTGGGGGTTGGCAGGTTATGATAGGTAGCAATGTCTACCTGCAGCTTGTGTACCAGCAACCTCCAGAGTAGCCTCTCAACTCTATTTGAACTCTCTCTCGACTGATACTTCATTAATTATATTTATTGATTATACCGCTTTCCCCCTTTTTGGTCAGGATGTAATTGTTAATCCCACAGTGCCAGGGTCAGATTCATTCCTGGGAGTCATCTCTTACATCACCAGGGAGACTTCACCCCTGGTTGTCGTGTCCCATGTAGAGGGGAAGGCAATGATTTCACTTGCAGAGTTGGATTTAGAGAGACTGAAGCCACATCTGAGCAATAACAGAGGTCCTCCAGAAGTAACTCTTAGGCATGCCTATAGGTAGTCTAAGTTTCTCCACTACCTACATTAGCTTCACAAGCATAAGTCTCATGATCAAGAGTATGGGCCTATTGATTTTGGTGTCCCTAAAGGCTGACACAGTATCAGGAGATTCCCTGATGGTAAGGTTTAATAGTTCCATAGTCTTTCTCCCCTCACTCAGGGTACTTTAGCCAATACTTTTTGATTATCTGCTTAATATACGCTAGGGTGTATCCAGGCATTACAACCATCTATACAGGATTAAAGAAACTCTTTCTTATTCCGTGTTTCAGTTGTTCAAATGAGCTACACATATATGTTGAATTAGATTATGCACTACAGAAAATTCACTTCCAGACCAAATAAAGCTTTCTTCCAATGGTCTCAAGGAGTATGTGTGGTTCTAAAATATAGACACTGTCTTCCTTACCCCTATATTCTGAATTACTTTAACCCCAACCTGTTTGGCTTCATTCCTATCTAAAAATATCAGGTTACATATATAAAATAGCCTCCCAAAATCCAGAAATAATAATCAACACTCTGGACTTAATGTAGCTGCTCTAAATGTTTGTAATCTAGGCCCCTGTTTACTTATGACCATTTTTTAAAGGTGACCATACCATTTTTGTTCTTTTGTTTCTGGCTTATTTTGTCTCACCATATGTCCTACATGTTCATTCACATCGTTGCATGCCTAACGACTTTGTTCCTTTTTGTAGCAGCACAGCCTTCGTTCATAAGTGTACACCATCGTTTGCCAATCTACTTCCCCTTCAGCCGCCTGCGTTCATTGGGCATCATGTAGAGGGCCCAGAGACCTCAGTCCATCAACATTCTCAATTTTAGATAATTTCATTGTTCCCAAGAGAAAGAAAACCAGTAAACACACCTTCACCAAATAAGAAATCTAAACCTTCTCTTAACTCATGTCCCTCTCCCCATTATTTACCTCTGCCATTGCTGTGGTAGTGCTGATGGTTTCCTTTTGAACATAGCTCATAGCATGCAATAGCAGTGTTCCCCCTGTACCCTGGACTTAATTTATACAGGAATCATAACTTTGAAGTAGTTCTTGTGAGAACTAATTCATATTTTTAGTGTTAATCAGTGAGATATGTAGATCTATATACACCCATTCTATCTTATTTATCTTCAATATGGTAATATTACCTATGGACACACTAGAGAATCACCTTCACTCCTATCTATTACCTTACATTTGAGCTCAACCTGATTAGCTAATGGTTCACCCTTCTCTAGCTTCCATGAATCTCTAAGTCCCCTATATTCTGTAATATAAGCCTCTGATTATACATTTATGCTGGTCATAAAAGTGGAATCATACAGTATCTATCCTTTTGTGTCTGTCAGAATTATGTCCTCAAAACTCATCCATCTTGTCATGTGCTTCAGGACATCATTTTGTCTTACTGCTGTATAATAGTCCATCTTTCATATATACCATATTTTGTTGAGCCACTCGCCTGTTGATGGGCACTTGGTTTGTTTCCATTGTTTGGCAATTGTGAGTAATGCTGCTAGGACCATTGGTATACAAATGTCTGCTTGTGTCATTGCTTTCAGTTCTTCTGGGTATATACCAAGTAGTGCTATTGCTGGGTCATAGGACAACCCAATATTTAGTTTCCTATTCGGAAAATGCCAAACAGTCTTCCATAATGGCTGCACCATTATACATTCCTACCAGCAGTGCATAAGTGTTCAAGCTTCTCCCCATCCTCTCCAACATTTATACTTTCCTCTTTGTTTAATAGCAGCCATTTTTACAGGTGTGAGGTGGTATCTCATTGTAATCTTGATCTGCATTTCCCTTATAGTCAGTGGAAATGAGCATTCTTCATTTGCTTTTGACCCATCTGTATTTCCTCTTCAGAAAAATGCCTATTCATAACTTTAGCCCATTTTATAATTAGGATGCTTGTACTTTTGTTGTTGACTTGTATGATTTCTTTGTATATGTAGGAACTCAAACCTTTGTCTGATATGTGATTTCCAAATATTTTCTCCCATTAAGTTTGCTGCCTCTTCAAATTTTGACAGTCTTTTGAGGTGCAGAAGCATTAGATTTTGAGGAGTTCCCATGTATCTATTTTTTTCTTTTGTTTCTTGTGCTTTGGGTGTAAAGTTTATGAAGCTACCTCCTATTACTAGGTCTTGAAGAGGTTTCCCTAGGTTTTCTTCTAGAAGCTTTTTGGTGCTATTTCTTATACTTAGGTATTTGTTCCACTTTGAGTTAATTTTTGTGTAGGGTGTAAGATAGGGGTCCTCTCTCATTCTTTTGACTATCGATATCCAGTTCTTCCCTGCCCAATTATTGAAAAGACTATTTTGTCCCAGTTCAGAGAATTTGGGGGCCTTGAAAAAATCAGTTAACCATAGATTTGGTGGTCTATTTCTGCACCCTAGGTTTGATTCCATTGGTCAATGTTTCTGTCTTTGTGCCAGAAACATGCTCTTTTGACCACTGTGGTGTTATAATAGGTTTTAAAGTCAGGGAGTGCTAATCCTCCCACTCTGTTCTTCTTTTTTAAGATGTCTTTAGGTATTCGGGGCCACATTCCCTTCCAGATGAATTTGGTAATTAGCTTTTCCAAATCTTCAAAGTAGGTTGTTGGAATTTTGACTGGTACTGTGTTGAATCTGTAGATCAATTTAGGGAGAATTAACATTTTGTCTATATTTAACCTTCCTATCCATGAGGAGGGAATGTCCTTCTACCTGTTTAGATTGCCTTCGATTTCTTTCAGCAATTTTATGTAGTTTTCTGTATACAAGTCCTTTATGTCCTTAGTCAAGTTCATTCCTAAGTACTTGTTCTTTTAGTTGCTATTTTGAATGGATTTTTTCCTTAACTGACACTTCATTGCTAGTGTATAGAAATGTTACTGATATTTGCATATTAATTTTATATCCCACCACCTTCCTGAATTTGTTTATTATCTCAAGTAACTTTGCTGTAGATTTCTCAGGATCATCCAAGTATAATATCATATCTCTGCAAATAATGAGAGTTTTACTTTTTCATTTCCAATTTGGATGCCTTTTATTTCTTTGTCCTTCTTGATTTCTCTAGCTAGAACTTCTAGCACAGTGTTGAATAATAGTGGTGACAGTGGGTATCCCTGTCTTATTCCTGATCTTAGGGGGAAGCCTTTGAGTCTCTCTCCATTGAGTACAATGCTGACTATCGGTTTTACATATATTCCCTTTATCATATTGAGATAGTTACCTTTGATTCCTATTTTTGGAGTGTTTTTATCAGAAGAGGATGCTGAATTTTGTCGAATGCTTTTTCAGCATCAATCGAGATTATCATGTGATTTTCCCCTTCAATTTGTTAATGTGCTGTATTACCTTAATTTATTTTCTTTTGTTGAACCTTTCTTGCATTCCTAGTACAAACGCACTTGGTTATGGTGTATAATTCTTTCAATGTGTTGTTGGATTTAATTTGCTAATATTTCATTGAGAATTTTGGCATCTATGTTCATTAGGGAAATTGTACTGTAGTTTTCCTTTCCTATAGTATCTTTACCTGGTTTTGGTATTAAAATGATATTAACTTCATTTAATGAGTTAGGTAAAGTTTCTTTTTCACTCAATTTTTTGGAAAAGTTTTAGCAGAATTGGTGTTAGTTTTTTCTGGAATGTTTGATAAAATTCCCCAGGGAAGCCATCTGGCCCTGGGCTTTTCTTTCTAGGAAGGTTTTTGATGACTGATTGAATATCTTTACTTATGATTGGTTTATTGAGATCTTCTATTTCTTCCTGAGTCAGTATAGCTTGCTTGTGTGTCGCCAGAAATTTGTCCATATCATATAAGTGGTCTAGTTTGTTGGTGTATAGTTGTTCATAGTATCCTTTTATCATTTCCTTTATTTCTTCAGGGTCTGTCATAATACACCCCTTCTCATTACTGATTTTGTTTATTTGCACCCTCTCTCTTTTTTCTGTGTCATTCTTGCTAGTGGCCCATCAATTTTACTGATTTTCTCAAAGAACTAATTTTTGCTTTTATTGATTCAATTGTTCGTTTGTTCTCGAATTCATTTATCTCTGCTTTAATCTTTGTTTAGTTCTCTTCCTCTATTGCTTTGGGGTTATTTGCTGTTCTTTCTCAAATTCCTGCAGGTGAATTGTTAAGTCCTTGTTTGTGGTCTTTCTTATTTTTTTTTAATATAGACATTTAGTACAATAAATTTCGTTCCATGCACAGCCTTTGCCACATCTCATAGTACAGATAAGTTATATTTTCGTTTTCATTCATCTCCATATAGCCACAGATTTCTCTAGCAATTTCGTCTTTGACCCACTGGTTGTTCAAATGCGTGTTATTTAATCTCCATATATTTGTGAATGTTTTCATTCTCTGGTGGTTATTGAAATCCAGCTTCATACCACTGTGATCAGAGAAAGTCTTTTGAATAATTTCAATGTTTTCAAATTTATAAAGACCTGCTTTGTGCCCAGCATGTGATCTATCCTGGAGAATGTTCCATGAGCACTTGAGAAGAATGTATATCCTTGCGCTTTGTGGTGTAATGACCTATATATGTCTGTTAGGTCTAATTCTTTTATCAAGTTATTTAACTTCTCTATTTCCTTGTTGATCTTCTGTCTGTTTCTACTATCTATAGAGGAGAATAGTGTCTTGAAGTCTCCTACTATTATTGTTGAAACATCTATCACTCCCTTCAGTTTTGCCAATATCTGTCTCATGTACTTTGGAGCTCCTTGATTGGGACCATAAACACTTATGATTTTTATTTCTTCTTGGTGAATTGACACTTTAATAAGTATATACTGTCTTTCTTTGGCTCTTATGATGTCTTTAGATTTAAAGTCTATTTTGTCTGATATTAGTGTACCTACTCTTGCTTTTTTTGATTACAACCTGCATGGAAAATCTTTTTTCATCCTTTCACTTTCAATCTATTTGTACCCTCGTCTCTAAGAAGAGTCTTTTTTAAGCAACATGTAGCTGGATTATCTTTCTTAATCCATTCTGCCAATCTGTATCTTTTAATTGGTAAATTTAGTCCATTACCATTCAAAGTAATTACTG
>PVIY010057594.1:0-12808 GCA_004026745.1 Myrmecophaga tridactyla
CCCTTCCCTCTCCACACGTGCAGTTACCATTCCATCTGTCCCCCGGATGCTCCTCCTTACGGTGGCAGCTGTCCACTGCCCCCCCCACAGGACAGAAGCTTCTCAAGGTGAGTGCTTCACTTGCTGCTTCTACTCGCTGGCACCTTACAAGGGCCCAGAGGAGGGCCCGGCATGGAGGAGGCCTCGATAGATACTCGGTGAATGAATGAATGAGAGTTTGCCCTAATGGAAGTAAATGTCACTACTTTTTATCTTAAAAAGCAGACATAAAATACAGCGATTGTCCAACTGTAAAAGGAGCATCAATTTTAATGCAATGCTATTTTTCACACAACAGTGTTTTTACTCACCGTATCAATATAATATCTTAAAATGAGAAAATGTCTTCTCAGTTTTCTCAAATGCCTGGATATTTGGTACTAAGCATACAAACTGAGAATACTTTTCCTCCCTCTCTGGATGTTTTAAAGACATTTAGTTAACGTGTAGATGTCTAACATTAGAGTGTAGATAAACTGTGTTGTGTTACCTTTTTTCAAATATAAAACAAGAAGTTAAGAGAAATGTGAAACACAAAACCACATTATACTTTCAGTCATTTCACATCTTAATTTAAAAATAATATTTTGTCTGTTTAAATTCTAAAAGCAAGTAGTTTTTTTGTCCAAAAACACAATACCATAAATGCACATCTAACTATTATACATGCAGGTTGATTTAATTTTGCTGAATTTTATACTGAGTCCTCCTGAGAGGGCCCACTGCTGACACAGGCTTCCTCCAAGGGACCTCCGGATGCCATCCTCCCTCTCGGGATAAGAGTGCCATCTCAATGATAGGCCTATTTAAGCTAAAATAAACTGACTGCATTTATTTTCTTTGCTCCTCTCAGGAGATCGTGTTAGAGCACATTCAAAAAGCTGGTCTTTTACTAAGGACATCAGATAACACAACTGCTCATAGCAGAAAGCAAAAACAAATCACCACATTTTCATAATAAGTTGGGAATAGAAAACTTAATATCCTCAGCCACAACTCTATCTCCCCTCCCACTGTCTGCTCCCTCTATTTACTCCAACATTTACTTAGAGGACGGTAAGACCAAAGCCTTCCACGCCAAACTCAACAAACCCTTTTTACTTTATCCTCTTTGAGATCTCTGCAGCATTCTGTCTTCCCACCCGTCCTTTCCTTGAAATGTTCCTTCCCTTGAATTCCTTTCACTCAGCTTCCTGGTTTTCTCTTAGCTCTTTGGTTCCTCCTCCTCTCTCTCCTTTGCAGGCCTGACTCGCTGGACTCTGCTGCAGGTTATCAGAAACGCTGGTGTTTGGCCCAAGACACCCTTTACTCAGGTCACCTCTCTAGGCAGTAGCAGTTCCCTCTGTGGACGCCCTCCAAATCTGCTTCTCTACTGAGGACATTCTCCCAACCTTTAGGACAGATAACCCACGAGTCAACTCCACACGGTGTCCCTACTGCCTAAACCAGCCTCCTCCACCCCCGCAACTCCCAGTCTGGGCACACGCACGCACATGCACGCACACGCGCACAGTGTGTCTCCTCCAAAATAACCACATCTCAGTAAATGACATCACACCACTACGCGTACGGGGCTCTTCTCTCCCCCTTCTTTCTCCATCACACACACCCAGTCAACGCTCAGCTCCTAGCAACGTCCACGCCATTTCTGACACCAGTCTACTTCACCCACCCACGCCGCCGGTGGATTATTCCAGGTCCTCCGTGGTGACCTCTGACCTGACCGACGACAGGAGCCTACAGGAGGTTAGGCAACAGCAGCACCGCCCACCCCACCCCCAGCTGGGGCTCCCAGTCAGCCCCTCCTGCCCATTCCCCTCTACCACCAGATCCCGGGGCCTTTCCAAGGGCAGCCGTATTTTCAGCAGCTTCTGAAGCACAGGTCCTCAAGGTTTGAGAAGATTCCTTTGGTTGAGGTTCCTGTGGCTAAAGAACAGAACTGGAAATAGATACTTGGAAAGTTCTCAGACGTTCTCATGTACTAGTGTATTCACCTTTACTACATTTCTTATCAATTCTCTTCCTTGCCACTGCCTGTCTTACTTCTCTAATGACGTGATTTAATGTGAGCGGATACCCTTCGATGTTGGCTCACACAGCTGTTATAAATTATGCATTCTCTAAGGGAAAATGACACTTCACTACCTCAAGGTATTAGCCTCACCTCTCCCAAAACTGATTATGTAAAGCCAGAAGCCCAGAGTTGAGCTCTGGCATGAAGAGCCATTCCTTAATTCTATTCCATTAAAATAAATTCTGCAAGCAAATTTCTCTTTCTAAAAGGAAAACTTTTTTCTTTAAAAACATTTGGACTATTTTTACATAGAACTCAAATTTCTCTTTCTAAAAGGAAAACTTTTTTCTTTAAAAACATTTGGACTATTTTTACATAGAACTCAGAGAGCCTAAAATTTCCACTATTACTGCAGTTCCAATTGAGCTGATTACCTCAATTACCGCAATTTGAAAATTATTTGAGATCTAGATACCTGTTGAAACAGCAGAAGAGTTTCCTTGGAGAAGACAAAAGCTGCACTGTGGTGAGTAAGAAACACAGCCCTGGAGATCCTATCACAGCCCCGTGACTTATGCAATTCTGGAGCATTAAAATTGCTCTGAAGTGGGCCCCATATTTTGCCTGCGACTTACATAAAAAGCCTGGGAAAGCATTCTCAGCACTGTCTGTTCTTTGCTGGGAAAGGAGAGGTGGTTGGAAGAGCTCCTTCTGCATAAACCTGGCCAGCAAAGCCAGAGAAAGTGAAAAACTAAGCAGAAGCACAGCTTCTTCCTGAGAGAAAACGTCTTAGGGTCACCCTCAAAGCAGTAAGTCTTCTTTAATTAACATTATCACTGAAAGTGGCAGCACTTACTGCCAAGGGTCAAAACCTTGGCAAATATATGCTAACTAAGTTAACTGCCCAGGATTTGTCATGTCATAGGCGACAGATTATTTCAATGGGTGTAAATAAGAAAAATACAGAATACACTTTTTGTTTGGCTTTAAGGAAAAGAAAAGTCATTTCATTGTGAAATGCATAAACAGCTAAGCTACCTGGAAAGTCGGTAATGAGAAAGGAGCTGTGGTAGAACGGGGAGAGGCATGAGAAGGGCAAGGAGCCCAGATGCCTTTCTGTATGAGACACGCACCCATGATACAGCCTCGACAGTTCTCTGAAATCAGGGGTTTCACCGAAAGTCACTAGGGCCCTTCAGCTAAAGCATGCACAACCCTGCCAACTCCTTAAGCCTAAGAGCCACCTTTACCTCTCTTTGGAAACATGCTGTGTGCACAAAAAACCAGCTCACGATTTCTTCAGGAGAAACTGGGATAAATCCTAAATTCCCAGGGAATTTATTTTAACACACAAGCAGCATATGTCCCCTTATCCTTCTAGGACAGTGAGGCTGAAAATCTAGAGCGGGGAGTGGGGGAGAGAGAAAGAAACGTGTTTTATAAAACAAACCCTGAAGGAAAAAGTCGTTCTCACCATTGCAGCTTAGAGAAGGCACCGGATAGCTCAGCTCACAAAGCTGCAGCAAATGGCAGCTCTCTCACATGTCTATTTTGTCATTGCTCTATTTTTTTTTCTTAAATAAAATAGTTTCTGTAGATAAAAATAGCTCTTCATTATATTCTGAGTATTGTCTTCTTGATTGCTATAGAGGGGCCCTAAATGGCAAGTTTGAGAAAGAAGACAAGTGGGGCTGATATGCTTTTTAGTGGATATTTTAAGATCTTCCTCTTCAAAGCCCCCCTTTACTTCTTGGCTTATCGTCATTTTGGTGCAGCCCAATTAACATCTGAAATAAAGCTGACTAATGGCAAGGCTTAAACCAGATCTCTCTTTCTTTTTTGTATTCCTTACATGAATCACCAGGGAATATTGGACCCACCTTGCACATCACTGGGAGCTTAGAGGACTTAAAGTTTCCTTTTCTCCCCAAAGGAGCATACGAGGCCCAGCCTTGAATCATTAGCTCAGTCATTTTCACCATTACCTGCCCCGTCTATAGAAAGTGGAAAGGGAAGAAAATAAGCCTATTAGAATGTGAAAATACTATTTCTATAGGCAAAGTACGTTCCCCTGACTGAGAGAGTGAAAAAAGGTACAGAAAGAAAAGGAAAAAGAAATAAAGGAAAAAAGAATAGAAATGAGGTATTGATTCAGAGTAGGGCAACTCTTCATAGAGATCAAAAACTGAATCTCCCAGGAAAATACAGTCTGTCAATTATCATAAATAAAACTCCTATTTTTCATATGGCCCTAACAAACCCAACAGCATCTTTTAAGATCCAACCCCTTCTCCCCAAATCAAACAGAATTAGAAGAATTCACCTAGGAGAAACCAAATACCAGAGCACTACATAATATCAGTATCCTTCTACTAATAAATCCATCAATGTTAATTAATCCTCTATTATGTGTCAGGTACAGTGACAGGTGCTACAGGAAATACAGCAAAACACAAGACTGATAACAGTACTTCAACAAAATACACTGGCGAATTTTAAGTGAGTGAGTCACAGAGGCCAAAAGTGAGATAGGAATGGCTTGATTTTGATTTGCCAGGGAATGGGACAATCGGAACGGCAGGATGAGCTGAGAAATGAAAGCCGAAAGCCCAAGACAACAAAAAGGGAGAGAGTTTGGATGAGAGACGTTCACAGTGGGGGACAAGTGGGAAAGCAGGGTCAGGGCAGACGTGACCTACTGGGGCCCGGGGATGGGCCGGGAGGAGGAAACCAACGAGGCCAGAGCCCGGAGGGAATGGGGGAGGTTGAAGGGCACTTCTAAATAAATCACATTATAGGCTGGGGCAGGAGGAAACGATCGGGTTGCTATGCCCCATGTTAAATGTCTCCTCAGCTTGCAGGAAACGGCCACTAAGCTGCACGTTGCCGCTGGCCCCCACACCACAGCCTCTGCTGAGCTCCGAGCGTGAACCCTCCTCGGCCCTTAGCTAACCCACCGTAAAATCTATCCCAATGGACCGCTCACTCGTTCTCTTTTAACGAAGGTATGGGGGAGGCAGCGCCTCACCTTGCGGGTCCCAGGACAAGTCCGTCTCCACAGCGGCCCTGCGCCCATCAGGATAGGGGGTCGGCCAGGGCCGAGGGGGAGCGCTAAGGGGGCTCAGACAGGGCAGAGGTCTGCGGAGCCGCCCACACAGGCCAGAAGCGGCAGAGGCCAGGCGCCGTCAGGCCGGCGTGTACAGCCGGCTCACAGCCTACACGAGGCATCGGCCACGCCGGGCGGGTGGCGGCGGACACCCCAAAACCGCTGCCTCGTCTCCCACTGGGCTTCACTCCTCCCAAGGCTGTTCCACCAGGAGCTGGAACATGCGTCTCCGGGGACCAGCCACTGTGCACTGAGCAAGAAGAAACTGTCACAACACTCAGCACAATGGTGAGGAATCAGTGCTTTTTTATGGCCATACAGCACAACACATAACAAAAACCACAATTTTCTCTCCAGGACGCATTTTCCAAACAGTTCCCTGCACGCTAAAATATTTAGATTTTCTTTGACTTCTCCTTCTCAAGGCAAATAAACACCATTTTTATAGAAAATTTTCCATTCTCACACTCCCTCCAGGCAATATGACCACAAAGGCTACGTTAAGAACGCTCCCTGATTAAATGTCTTTCTAATGTGGAAGCGAGATAGAAAAATAGATAAATTAATTAAAAGTTCCAATCTTAACACTCAATTGGAACAGAGCTGCTGTTTGGGGTGATGGAATATGGCACAGTGGATACAATTAACACCACTGAATTATAGACTGAAAGTGGTTAAAACAGAAAATTGTGTTTTGTATATATGCTACCACAATGAAAAATAAAAACAAACTATAGAATACAAAGAGTGAACCCTAATTAAACTACGGGTTTTAGTTACTAATATAATGATAATTATATTGGCCCATTAATTGTAACAAATAGACCACAGTGACAAAAAGTGTTAACAATAGGGAAAGACCTATATGGGGGGTTGGTATATAAGACTTTCTGCATGATATTTTTGCCAACGTGCAAAGACTTAAAAACTCAAAGTAAGAGAAATTAAAATAATAATAATAAGCTGCCACCTCTGCTCCTATAAACCAGGGTCACACCTTGAGTGGGCCCAGCTAGCGCCCTGCTTCACTGCGTCAGTTACGGCCTGGCTTCCCCACGGAGCACTAGCAAGCAGAGGAAGCGCTTCTGTCCCTTCAACACGGAGTCCGAGCCAGTCCACGGAGGCGCCGACCCACGGGAGACAGGACGCGCGGCGTTTCCGTGGCTGATGACCGTGAGAGTTGTTTCAGCGACACGAGCTCCGTCTGAACTAGAGGGGATCCGAGACTAGCATTCAGCGCAGGGAAAACCTTTACGTCCATCGTCCTCTGAACTTAGGCTGGCAGAGAAATAAGTAAGAAGCAGTGGGTAACTTTGCCTCCTCTGTCCCTTGCTTGCTGCTCCTCCAAAAGGAAGCCTGTGCGAGGAACATCAAAATCAAATGCACCTAAAACTTTTGTACCTTCCAACTAAGGCCCATAACTAAATAACTCTACCGGCACCAAACTGGGGAGCAAACAGCACAGAGGAAAGCAGAAAGGACCTTTTGCTGCATCACAAAAACAGCACAGGGACAGTTCTCAGAGGCCGGCAGCCTGCAAAAGGGAACTCTCAACGTGGACAAGGGGCTTCCCGCAGCCGATCAATAGGGCACTCGTGGGGCTGGGCTGAGGGAGTGCCAGTGACCAACTGGGCTGCATTAAAGCCATCAGGCCATCTGTGACGCAATCCACTGCATCTTCCAGGAGATACAGGGGCAGCAAGCCCTTTCCGGCACAAGGAACCTTGCCTGCCCGATGCGACACAAAACAAGTTGGAACCATCGGTACATAAAGCAAATCAAGGCTTAGAAGCCACACAGGAGGAAGAGATTAAGGACGTCACAGGCAGCTGGAGGAGAGCTTCACCTGGATACCTTCCGTCGGGCTAAGGAGGGAAAGGTCCTCAGCAATCCCAGCAGGAAGAATAAAATGAACAGCATTTAGCAATTCTGTTGACAAAGGAAGAATCCTTGAAAAGACATTTGAGGAAAAAAAAAAAAAAAAGTGGGTTTGTCTGCCAAATCCTGATTCCCTTTCATAACAGGTAAGTCCTACCTGGCAGGACGGGAACTAAGTAACCGAATACGCCTCCCTACCACCACCCCAAGCCGCCATCCAGGAAAGTGGCAGATCACCCCTCCGAGGGCCCGGTGAGAAGGCCGTGGACAAGCCAGGCTTGGGGGTCGGCTACTGCTGAGCCAGGGCCCACCCTGGAGCTGCCCAGCTCGGTCTCGAAAGCATGGCTCTTCTGAGGGAACCACCAGGAGTTAGGATTTGATTTAAAAAGCGGACTTCTCACCCTGGATCGGAAACAGCGCCACGGTAAGGTCCAATCTACTCAGCACAATCTAGCATCCCTCGTTATTTCCAAAAGCCTGCCCGCCGGGCACACTGCCATTTGTGACGCCTCGGGGACATGTCCACACCTTAAATCGGGAAGCCCGACCCACCCCGCCGCGTGCGCCACTGCCTTCACACAGCCAGATCCACAGTTTTGTCTGACCACAGCACCTCTGTGACCTCTCCCGTCCTGGAACTCCTTTAACAAGGAGTTAAACAAGGAAGTTAAACAAGGAAGAAAGTTGGCTTCCTTCACGCCTGTGGCTGTTTAATTGGCAAATAATGCAGTGTTGTCAATAAGGATGTTTTATCCACCACCCCAAGTTTTTTATGGCGGTTGCAAACATATATAAAATTAATAAGTGTATAATGAAATCACAAGTAATCATCATTTGCCACCATTAATTACCCACCCACAGTCATCTCAGTGGATCCTGCATCTCTCATCCTGAGACGGGTGGGTCCTCTGATGGGTCCTCCCTGACCACCGAGCCTTATCTCCATCCCTCCTCCAAGCCAATCTCCTCCCAGAATTAGGGCCTTCCTTAAGTCGTGTGCTCTGTCTCCCTGGTCTCTGCGCGCCTGGCCCCTGTCGCTGTGCGGGCTTCCCCTTGAACAAAGGGGTCTCCTTGCCCACCTCATTCGATATGGCTTCCAGGACGTCTGCTCCAGCACTACTGTGTTCTGATTTTCTGCTCAGCCTGTCATGCAGCCAATATCCTCCTCATTCATTTAGGATCTGCCCCACCCCGCCCCGGGTGGGATCCATGGGACAGCAGGAACCCTGAGCCTTACTCAGCACTCTCCATGCCCCACGGTGCCTGCTGGATGAATGCCTGCTGAATGGACATGAGCCTCCCGCTTGGAAGGAGTCCTCCAGAGAGAAAGAGAGTGTCACCCTGTCCTTAGGGGTCTCATGTCAGCTCCAGGCCTGCAGGTCCCACTTCCTTTAAAGGTGGTAGAAAAATCTCATCGATTCTATCTCTTTCCCACTTTGTCAGCTTTAGCAAGTGTCCATTATTGGTAAATGACGGCTTTAATCGGGAGTCTTTTGCAGCTTTCATAAGCTCATTCGTATCTCAAAGAGCACGAATAATGACAAGACTAGCTATCACCCCCGTCCCAGACTGAAGCTCAGGCCTCACAACCTTGTGTTTGGTTGTGAACACACACCTGCGAGGGGACACAGGGCGGAGGGCATCTACCTCCAAGCTTTCCCCAACACACAGAACGGCCTCTGCTATTGAAAACAGGACTTCCAAGGACATGCAGCATGTCACAATGCATGGTATACATGGTAAATAATTAGTACATCAATATAACTGATAATGAGTAATTCGGATGTAAATAAGTTTGTAGATAAATAGGTTGTTTGGCTGTTCTTAACAATTGCTCCCCCTCCCCAAAAAAGAAAAACAAAATAAGAGACATCAAATAGGGAAGAAAAGCAAAACAAACAGACATACAAAAATCTACCCTGGTCTTTATGGAGCTACCGCGATTTCATCTCTTCCGAAGTTTTACATGACTCAAGTTCACAACCAAACACAAATGCCTTTTAATAAATATTAACCCAGAAAACGGTTGTAGTTATTCCCAAATATTCTATTTGTGCTGTTGCTGCAAAATGTCAGAATCCAAAGATATTTAGCTTTGAACAAAACTTTGATCCTAGTTGCTAGAAATTTTTCATTCTTTATTGCTTTATTGAATTATAACTTGGTGTAAATTTATGACTACAGACCTTATTTTTAAGCCTAATATGAGAATTGATTTGCTGCTTCCAGGAAAGCTGAGAAAAATGATTTTTTAAAAAAAAGATCATTCAAACAATAATAAGAATCTAATTTGCATCAGCGGATTCTGGTGATATGGACAATTATGTAAATAACTAAATGCAGAAATAACATGCAGCGGCTAGCTGTATAATAACAGTTTCAGGAACACCTTCTGAAAATCACAACAGCTAAAATTAACTATGAAGTGTCCACTAGATAACATGAACGGATGTTTGAATTTACAGAATGCAAGGTTTGTTTCCTTTATATCCCAAGTTGCATTACTAACAGCATAACTAAATTCTATATAAAATTATCTAAGTGATTAAAAAACAGAGACTGCAAATATGTCTGACATTTCCCTTATGTTTCCTTCCTACTACCCTATCTCAACTGAAAAATCTATACTAAACTAGGTAAGTGGATGCTATTATTTTTCCATTATGTTCTAAGAATTATAAGAGAAGTAACCACACCATAGCATAAAAGTTAAATTTTGGATAAAAACATAACATCACTCAATTTTGTGTTTGCCTTGGGGAGCCAATATTTTGGACACATTCCACATGCAGTCTAAAGTGAAGAAAAATCAGCCTCTGAAATGGAAATAGAGTTTACATAGAAATGCAAGTTTTACAGAAACTCAAAGCACTATGAAACCAAACCAATTTTACCCGCATCAAAACCGGCAAAAATAACTGAAGACAAAATAACTGAAAAAGAAGCTGGTTTAAAATCGTTACCATCTAAAAAAAAAAAAAGTTACCATCTGCACTTTTGTTGTATGACACAGCATTCCCTCTACAAATGCAGAGCAAATCAGCAAAATCACTGAACCAACCTGAGAAGAAATGGTTCCTGCCTGTTTTGGTGTCAGGCCAGGAATTCTGCCCTGGAGGATGCACCTTTTCTTGGTACACGTAGACGATGAATCTGCCATATGTATGAGAAATAATTAATGCGGAAGTATGGAAAACTAAGGAATCAGAAATGGATTAATCCAGATTCAACAAGCTCAGCTGAACATAAGTGAGTCACTATTCCTTGGTGCATCTGTCTTGCTTATTCCCCTAGAATATAAACAATTGCTAAGAAAAGAGTCATAAATTGAACAGGCACTGCCTACCCCTCTCTACTGCAATTTTTTAACGAGTTCTTTAAAAAGAACGGAATTAATTTTACAGAAACATTTCTCCAAAGGAGCAGGGAAGGGCACGGTGAGGCTCTGCTCCCCTGAATAAAAGCAGGTGTGACCGCCAGAACAGGAGACCCCTGTCGCACACTCACGACAATTACTCTGTTAACTGCTAGGACTCACATAAATGTTCATGTGTTTACACTTATTTGCACAGCTCTAAGTCTTTATCAACGAAACAATAAAAACAGATTTCAAGGTAAAGTCTAACCTTCCTAAGGGTTAGAGGGTTGAAGGAAGCAAAACCTGCAACAACACGAGAGGTTGCCCAACCCCACGTGGAGTGCCATAAATGCAAACAGGGAATCGTGAAGAGTAAAAAAAGCAGCAGCGAAAGCCTGCTTTGTTGCTAGCCTATCCCACAGAAGGGATTTTTCCAGGGCAAAAATGAGCCAAGTGCCCCTGTTGCCAAGACTAAAAAGAGCCAACCCAGCTGTGGTTAGCTTCACATCGCTGATAGGCCTAATGCCTAAAATCTTCTAAAAGTCAGGCTAAACTGCTCAAGTGAAAAAAAAAGGTAAAAAAAATAATTTTTTACCTACCATTATATAATCAGCAACTTATTTGACGTCTGATGGTAAGAACAATTTACTTAGCATTTGCTCAAGCATCAAAACAAATTAAAATGACATATGTGTAATTATCCAGCCCAGTGGCTGAGAGTCTTCCCCACAGTAGCCAACACACGATCTTTCTTCCTCTCCTTCTACCCGCTTTGGTTACGGACTCACTATCTTCCAGCACTATTTACATTTTTTAGTATATAGGCCTGTCTCCTCCCTACAACTGGATGGAAATACGTAAATCAAAAACATACATGTTTGTAATTCTGACATACGGCCCTCGTGTACTACGTGTACACAAGATGTGTTGACAGGTTAGGTTTGCCGAAAGCTCAAGCAACACGTGACATGGTATACGAAGATATTTTGGCAGAATATTCATCTAAAAGTTGTTTAAACAACAGTTTCCTCATCGTCACTGTTACTATGATGACTAATTCCTATTTCGCCTGAGCGTCAGGCCACGGCTCCTTCCATATAGTGTCCAGGCGCTCCCACGGGCTCGGGAACCACAAGGGAGGAAAGCCGTCCCCAGGGGTCACCCGCTGGCCTTCCCCTGACTCAGGGGAAGCGGCATCTCAGGGCCCTCAGCTGCAGAGGCGAGCGAGCTGGAGTCCTGCCAGCATTGGCCGGACGAGAAGGACTGAACGGGGCAAGTAAGGCATTGGCAAGTCTTCCAATGTAATGGACCCAAGTTGTGGATAACGCCTATTAGTGAAAAAGCTTCACCAGTGAGACGCATCTAGGAAAGAAAAATCCAGTCCCCTCCCTTCCAAGCAGGGCCCCGCCTGGGCGGATGGTGGGCAGCGTGTATTGGGGAGCCCCTGGAGCTCTTTCCTGGGTCCCTGCCCGTCATCCATCTTCAGGGGCTTCCGATTTAAGCTACACAGTCGCACAGTTTAAACCCCAATCTTCCTTGACCCCAAGTCACCAGGATCTCTGAAGTGTAACCATCTTTCTATTGCCAAAATATCAGCACAGTACATGTTAAAATAAGCCTTTAATAGGAGACAACATCAGAAAATCCCATGACCTTCCAGATCTTACTTTTTTCTTTTTTTTTTTTTTCTCCCCCCAAAAAGGGACAACATTAACAAGAAAACAGGCTGCAAAAGTTCAGTGTTTGTTTCTCAGTGAAATGGAGGGGGAAAGGCACATTCTGCTATATTACTGCTTTCCAATCTCTGGCCAAATCCCTGTAGTTTTCATCACACATCATTTTTGTGATTAATGATGTGCACCCAGTTAATGGAAAACAGCAGATTAGGTTTCCACTAATAGTTCTGCAAGTTATGTCTGCCTGCCTCATTTGGCAACAGCCTTGCCGCTCAGTAAGAAAGCAATGGATTTAATCCCAAAGCAGAAGTTAGTATTAGGCATAAAAGACAGGTCAAATTTCCAGAGTGGGGAAACTGCCACTTTTAATGTGTGCTGAACTTCAGTAACACTGAGATAATACCATTTTAAGTTTTTTATTTTGGTTTTGGTTTTTTAACCTCAAAGTCATTGACTTTAAAATTGTACAGCCCTTATTTGAAGCCAGGAAAAATAGGAGAATTAGTATCTTGTAACCAAAGTAAATAAAACAAATACGATAACTTCAATAATTAGCCACTTCTATAACTACTGCACTAAAAAGATACTCATTATTCTGAAAATATAGATGAGATACAGATTCATTCTTTACACCTTAGTGTATCCCTATAAGGCTTATGTCACAAAACAAAACTTACTTGTGCCTGTTGTGTTTCACTACAGAAAGTGTTGGTTCTGAATAATTATGATTTAAGAAA
>PVIY010057595.1:0-12821 GCA_004026745.1 Myrmecophaga tridactyla
TCCTATTTATAAATGATTTCACATCCACAGGGCCAGAGTTGGAACCTGTACATGCTTTTTGGGGGGACATGATTCAATATCCAACATTCTCTTAAAAACAGACTCATTCAGTTAGCTGTGAGTACTCTGAGAAGTTGTGGTAAAAAGAACAATAGTAATATAAGGTATTTTATTTTCCTTAAAGCAAATGATAAGCTTTAATATGTCATTAAGTTTGTCATAATTTAAAAGAAACATAAGTGAAAAAGTGATGTTCTCCAAAATCTTCAACCAATTCCCAGTTAAATAATCAACTTCCTTATTTCCTTAACAACATTTTTCCCTCCCTCAATAGAAGTAAAATAATACATCAATTTTCTATAAAATTTTTAGATTTTTATCTCTTCTAAATTTGAACTGTAAAAATGTATCACTGTGAGTCCAATTTTTCTCATTTCATATAAAATATGGTAATTTTTTGTTGTCTATATGCTTATTTTTCTTATTACCTATAAAAATTTCACATAAGATGATTGCAATGCCTGGCAACTATTAATTTCAAAGACTTATATTCACTCACTAGATTATTCCTCTGAGTTGACTTTATTTCCCTTCCCTTTACCTACAATACCCATATTTATTATATAAATAAATGTTAGATATACCCTTATTAAAGAGAATAAAATGGCAACCACCGATTTTGAATTTATCTCTGAGTAAGTGATAAAACAACTAGAGAAAAATTCAACAATGTCTTCAGATTATCTGACTAATATTATCTATCACTTTTATGAAAGAACGTTTCACCTAACAACTGCATAACACATAACCTTTTCAAAGTCACATGCTATATTCACCTTGAGAGACCATATACTGGGTCATAAAACAAACCTCAATACATTTATTATTATTTAAATCATATAGAGTATGACCTTGGACATGAAAAACATTGGATTAGTCATACATGATAACTACTATTAAAAAACAATTATATCTATAATTAAACCTATTTAGAAACAAAAACAATAATGTTTATCAAACAAATCTCAACTTTCTAGAAACAAAACAACATACTTTTAAGTAACCCTTCAATCAAAGAATAAATATGAAAGGAAATTAGAAAATATTTCAGACTAAATGTTAGTGAAAATAGAATAAAAATTTTGTGGGAGACACATGAAGCTTACTTATAGCACTTTATAATAATCCACAAGAAAAAAAATCCACATAATGTATACTCACTCTAGTGAGGTTCCTTACTTTCTGACCTCTAGTTCCAAATTACAGGTAACACCCACAAGACTAGGGTACATAAGACTTTCAGTCCAGCCCATGGAGACTTGATAATTACTCTAATTCATCACTCATTACTCCACAGTAAATATATATAGCTCTTAAGAGGTCTGTTTCTCATCCCCTTGTTAAAGTTTAGGAGTGCTCTTGAAAAACTTCAAATCTTCATTATAAATTTAACAGAATATAAACCAATTTGCTTAACTTTTATTCTAGATTATTTCTTCTGTTAACTTCCTGAAGATAATGTCACAATTTCAAGATGCATTATTCAACTAAAAATGCTCAAAACTTTCTTTTCTTATTTTATTTCTTGTTTATTCCCACATAACTCACTTTCATCAGTTTCAGTTGCTCTTGTTGTCTTGTGTCTTACTAAAACCCTAGAACGGCTAAAACTCCTCTCTGGAGGCATTGGAATTGTAAATCTTCATATAAACACCAAGTCTTTTTTTCTTTCTTTCTTTTTTTTTTTTTATATGAGCAGGCACCAGGAAATGAACCCAGGTCTCCGGCATGGCAGGCAAGAACTCTACCTGCTGAGCCACTGTGGCCCGCCCAACACCATGTATTCTCATTCTTATTTTTATAATTCTAGAGAACTGATCATTGTCAATAAGAAAATGTTGTTGCCAAGATTTGCATTCTTCCACTGAGTTCAAAGAAAACTATTATAATTAAGTCAATGAATGCCAAGTAAATAGTAGGAGAAAAAACTCATAGGTGTTTCGCTATGATTTTTTAACATTTTTTATTGTGACACATACCATATATGCAGAAAAGTGATCAATTTCAAAGTACAATTTTACAAGTAGTTATAGATTAAATTTCAAAGTACAATATGGGTTACAGTTCCACAATTTCAGATATTTTCTTCTAGCTGTTCAAATACCCTAGAGACTAACAAGAAATATCAATATAGTGATTCAGTAGTCCCAATCATTTGTTAAATCTTATCTTCCCTGTTACAACTCCTCCCTCTCATTTGATTTTTCTCCCAATCTTCACAGATATTTTGTTAATGATCATTCTAACTTCTTCATGTTGAAAAGGGGTGTCAATCTCATGGGGTAGGGGGATGCTGGTTGATGTTCTTGTTGGGACTGGACCCTCTGGGTTGAAGGGCTTATCTAGTATAGGAAACAATCTGGAAGTCTTAAGTTTCTGAAAAATAAACTCTTCTGAGAAACTTTTCTATAGCCTCAGATAGAGCCCTGGGTAATCTTTAGGGTTTTCAGGAATACTATATGTTGGGGCTTGGCATACTGTGGCAATTAGCAGTATCAAGCTGGAGATTATATAAAAGCAACCTCCTGAATTACCTCTCAACTTTATTTGAGATCTCTTAGCCACTGATACCTTATTTTGTTACATTTCTTTTCCCCCTTTTGGTCAGGAAGGCATTGCTGATCCCACAGTGCCAGGAGCAGCATCATCCCTGGGAGTCATGTCCCACGTTGCCTGGGAGACTTACACCCTTGGAGGTAAGTAAGGGGGAAAGTAATGAGTTCACTTGTAGAGTTAAGCTTAGAGATAAAGAGGCCACATTTGTGCAACAAACAAGGTTCTCTAGAGGGTAACACTTAGGCATAGGTATAGGTAAGCTTAGTTTTTCCATTACAGAAATAAGTTTCTTAAGAGCAAGCCTTAAGATCATAAGACTTGGCCTATTGACTTGGGAGTCACTAATGTTAGAGTATCAGGGATTTTCCAGGTGTGGAAGTTTAATAGTTCCATAATTTTTTTCCAGTTCTTCAAGAGACTTAGTCAATATTTTAAAATTATCTACCCAACATACTCTGGAATGTACAAGGGCATTAAATTAACCTACAGAGAATTACAAGATCTCATTTCCAATTCTAGGCTCCATGTGTTTTTGCTGTTTAAATGAACTGGTCAGACATTTTAAGTTAGATTGTGTGCTACAGAAAATTTAAGGTTTGAAAAAAATAAACATCTCTTTCCCTGATCTCATACAGGAACTAAAGTTCTCAAATACATGCAATGTCCTCCTTTACTCTGTATCCTAATTTACCTAAGTCCCAACCAGATCAGCTTCATTCTTATCTCTAATTGAAGTTTGACCTCTTTTTCGACTACTCCAACAGTTACTGCATATAATATATATAACTATACTGTATACTGTATATAAGTTACTGTATACTGTATATATCTTAATTTCAGAGCAGCAAAACTTCAATTCTGAGTTTTGGGTGTCACACAGGTACTCAAAGTTCTAGGCAAATACCAAGTTACACACAAAGAGCACAATATCTCAGAATTCAGAAATGACATATAAAGCTCAAGAATAAAAGTGACAGCTGTAAGAGCTTACAATCTATGCCCCAATTTTCTTATAAGTATTTTCTAAAAGAGACCACATGATATTTTTTGTTGATGTTCTTTTGTTTCTGGCTTATTTTGCTCAACATACTGTCCCCAAGATTCATTTACCTTGCTGCAAGCCTCATGACTTCATTCCTTTCTGTAGCTGCACAGTATTCCATTGTATATATACACCACAATTCACATTTCTGCTTCTCAGTTGATGTACCCTTCCATCACCTCCATTGATTGGGTATCATGAATAATGTCACTGTGAACATAAGTGTGTAAATGGGTATTTGAGTTCCCTGCTTTCACTTCTTCTGAGTATATGCCCAGTAACAGGATTGCCTAATCACATGATGGCCCTGTAGATCCTCCCCCTCCAGGGGTGCTGCAGCATTCTGCTACAATACAAACATTAAATAGGTGTACCTTGTTTTCCATATTTTTTCCAGCACTTAAATCATTCTGTTTATTTATTTATTTTGAACCTGCAGATTTTGTTGAGCTATATTCACATAGCATATATTCTATCTAAAAGGAACCCTCATTGTTTCACAGTACCCTCACTTAGTTGTACAGTCATCATCATGCTCAATTTTAGACAATTTTCACTGCTCTGAAGGGAAAAGTAATAGATATATCCACACAAAAGAGAAAAGCCAAAACACCCCATAAATCTTAATCCTTGCCAATTATTTATCTATAGTATTATTGTGGTACTGGTGATAGTTCATAACGTGCATAGGTATTTTTCCCATATACCACTCTATTAATAACTTTTTGTACGAATGTCATACCTTTGAAGTAGTTCATGCAACAACTAATTTATTATTGTAATGCTTATTGGTGAGATACATGACTTTAAACAACCCCTTTCAATCTTGTTCACCTTCAATACAGCACTATTACTTATAATCCCACTAATGTCCTACCAATGCTTCTATCCATTCTGATACATTGAGATCCACCTCATTTATAATTCTGTACATATTGGATAACCACTCTCTCTTCTCTAGCATCTGTCTATCTGTAGGTGCTGTGTATTCTACCTTTTAAGAATCTGAGTTTACATTTTCTAGGGGACTCATATTAGTGAAGTCACACAGTATCTATTCTTTTGTTTCAGGCTTCTTTCACTCAGCATTATGTCCTAAAGGTTTATCAATGTCATATGCTTCAGTACCTCATTTCTTCTTACTGCTGCGTAATAGTCCATCATATATATCTACCATAGGTTTTTATTTATTCATCTATTGATGAACACTTTGATTCTTTCCATCTTTTAGCAATTGTGAATAATGCCACTAAGAGCATCAGTGTGCAGATGTCTGTTCTTATCATTGCTTTCAGATCTTCTGGATATATACTGAATAGCAGAATTTCCAGGTCATAGGGTAACTCAATATTTAATTTCTGAGGAACCACCAAACTTACTTCTACACCAGTTGTACCATTGTACATCCCTACCAGCTGTGGGCAAGTGTTCCAATTTCTCCATAGTCTCTCCAACATTTGTAGATTCCTCTTTGTTTAATGGCGGCCATTCTTATAAGTGTGAGATGATATATCATTGTGGTTTTAATTTGCATTTCCCTAATAGCTAATGAGGACAAACATATATCCATATGATTTTTTATCCATTTGTATTTCCTCTTCTGAAAATGTCTATTCATGCATTTTGCCCATTTTACAACTGGGTTGTGCTCCTTTGTTGCGTGATTGGTAGGATTTCTTTATATTTACTGGATATCAAACCTTTATCAAATACATGGTTTTCAAATATTTTCTTCCATTGAGTTGGCTGCCTCTTCACCTTTGTGACAAAGACCTATGAGGCACAGAAGCATTTAATTTGGAGGAGTTCCCACTTATCTATTTTTTTTCTTTTGTTTCTTGTGTTTTGGGTATAATTTTTATGACGTTACCTCCTATTACGAAGTCTTCAAGATGTTTTCTTATATTTTCTTCTAGTACATTTATGATACTGGATCTTGTATTTAGGTCTTTTGCCCACTTTGAGTTAATTTTTGTATAGGGAGTGAGGTAGAAGTCCACTTTCATTCCTTTGTCCATGGATATCCAGTTCTCCCAGCCCCACTTATTGAAGAGACTCTTCTGTTCCGATATAGTGGATTTGGGGGCCTTATTGAAAATCAATTGACCACAGGTCTGAGAGTCTATTGATGAACCCTTAATTGGATTCCAGTGATCAGTTTGTCTATCTTTGTGCCAAGACCATGCTGTTTTGACCGCTGTGGATTTATAATAAGCTTCACAGTCAGGAAGTGCAAAACCTCTCACTTCATTCTTCTTTTAGGGATGTTTTTGGCAATTTGAGGCCTCTTTCCCTTCCCTTCAATTTGATGACTAGCTTTTCCAAGTCTGCAAAGTAGATTCTTGGAATTTAGATTGGTATTGGATTGAATCTGTAGATCTATTTGACATTTAGCCTTCCTATCCATGAACATGGAATATCTTTTCACATATTCAGGTTTTCTTTGATTTCTTTTAGCAAAGTTTCATACTTTTCTTGGTAGAGGTCCTTTATATCCTTGGTTAAGTTTATTCCTAGATACCTGATTATTTTAGTTGCTATTGTGAATAGAATTTTTTTTCCTCAATTTCCTCTTCAGTTAGGTCATTACTTGTACATAGAAACTTGTGCAGGTTTGAAAGGATGTATGTCCCCTAGAAAAGCCATGCTTTAAACAAAATCCCATTTTGTAAAGGCAGAATAATCCTTATTCAATACTATGTTTGAAATTGTAATCAGATTATCTCCCTGGGGATGTGATTTAATCAAGAGTAGTTGTTAAGCTGGATTAGGTGACGACATGTCTCCATCCATTGGGTGGGTCTTGGTAAGTTTCTGGAGTCCTATAAAAGAGAAGACATTTTGGAGAAAGAAGGAGATTCAGAGAGAGCAAAGAATGTTGCAGACCATGAAGTAGAGTCCACCAGCCAGCGACCTTTGGAGATGAAGAGGGAAAACACCTTCTGGGGAACTTCATGAAACAGGAAGCCAGGAGAATAAGTTAGCAGATGACGCCATGTTTGCCATGTGCCCTTCCAGATAAGAGAGGAACCCTGACCATGTTCACCATGTGCCTTTCCAGATGAGAGAACACCATCAGCCTTCTTGAACCAAGGTATCTTTCCCTGGATGCCTTAAATTGGACATTTCTCTAGACTTGTTTTAATTGGGACATTTTCTCAGCCTTAGAACTGTAAACTACCAACTAATTAAATTCCCCTTTTTTAGAAGCCATTTCGTTTCTGGTATATTACATTCTGGCAGCTAGCAAACTAGAGCAAAACATTACTACTTTTTGCTCATTAATCTTATATCCCACCTTTTGCTGAATTTGTTTATTATCTCAAGTAGCTTTATCATGGATTTCTCAGGATTTTCCAAATATAGGGTCATGTCATCTGCAAATAATGGAAATTTTACTACTTTTTTCTGATTTGGATGAGTTTTATTTATTTTTCTTGGCTGACTGCTCTAGATAAAACTTCTAGCATGATGTTGAATAATAGTGGTGTCAGTGGGCAACCTTGTCTCATTCTGGATCATGGAGGGAAAGTTTCCAGTATCTCACCACTGATTATGATGGCTGGCTGTGGGTTGTTCATAAATGCCCTTTGTCATATTGAGGACGTTTCCTTCAATTCCTACCTTTTGAAGAATTTTATCAGAAAAGGATGCTGAATTTTGTCGAATGCTTTTTCAACATTAATTGATATGGTCATGTGATTTTTTCTTTTTAAATTTGTTAATGTTTTGTATCATATTGATTAATTTTCTATGTTGAACTACCCTTGATTCCCTGGAATCATACTGATTAATTTTCTATGTTGAACTACCCTTGATTCCCTGGAGTGTAATTATACATCACTTGGTTGTGGTGTATAATTATTTTAATATGCCTTTAGATTTGATTTGCAAGTATTTTGTTGAGGATTTATGCACATTCATTTGTTAAGGTGATTGGCCTGTAGTTTTCCTTTCTTGTAGTATCTTTGTCTACCTTTGGTAATAGAATGTTATTAGCCTCATAAAATGAGTTAGGTAGACTTCCTTTTTCTTCAAAAATTTTGGAAGAATTCGGGCACAATATATGGTGCTAGTTCTTTTAGGAATGCTTGATAAAATTCCCCTATGAAGCCATCTGGCCCTGGCCTTTCATTGTAGGAAGTTTTTAAATCACTGTTTGAATTTCTTCACTTGTGATTAGTTTGTTGAGGTCTTCTATTTTTTCTTGAATCAGTGTGGAATATTCATGTCTTTCTAGGAAATTGTTCATTTCCTCTGTTTTCTAGTTTGTTGATGTAGAATTGTTCATTGTATTCTCTTATTATTATTTTTTTTTATTTCTTCAGTGCCCATGGTAATATTCTCCCTCTTATTTCTGATTTTACTTGCATCTTCCTGCTTTTTGACTCTGTCAGTCTAGCTAAAGGTTTTTAATCTTGTTAATCTTCTCAAATAATGAACTTTTGGTTTTATTGATTCTATTGTTTGTTGTTCTTCCATTCATTTATTTCAGTTTTAATTTTTATTATTTCTTTTAACTTGCTTTAGGGTTAGTTTGCTGTTCCTTCTCCAATTGTTCAGCTATATCTTTGGTTTAAACTCTTTCTTACTTTTTAATGTATACATTTAAAGCTATAAATTTCCCTCTCAGCACCACCTTTGCTCCATCCTATATGTTTTGATATGCTGCTTTCTCATTTTCATTTGTCTCCAAATAGTTACTGATTTATCTTTCAATTTCTTCTTTGACCCACTGGTTGTTTAAGAATGTGTTGTTAGCCTCCATATAATTTTACAAGTTCCGTTTCTTTGGTGATTATTAATTTCCAGTTTCATTCCATTATGGTCAGAGCAAATGCTTTGAATAATTTCAGTCTTTTAAAATTTACTGAGATCTGTTTTGTGCCCCAGCAGATCTATTCTAGAGAATGTTCCATGAGCACTAGAGAATGATGTATATGTGTTTTGAAATGCAATTATCTATATTTGTCTGTTAGGTCTCATTCATTTATCACATTGTTTAGGTTTTCTCTTTCCTTATTGATCTTCTGTATCATTGTTCTATCTATAGTAGATAGTGGTATATTGAAATCTCTCACTATAATTGTACAAACATCTATTGCTCTTTTCAGTTTTGCCAATGTTTTTCTCATATACTTTGTAGCTTCTTGATTGTGTGCATACACATTTATGATTGTTATTTCTTCTTGGCTAACTGCCACTTTTATTAACATAGAGTGTCTTTCCTTGTCTCTTATGACATCTTTGCATTTAAAGCCTATTTTGCCTGCTATTAGTATAGCTACCCTTGTTTTCTTTTGGTCACAGCTTGCATTGAATATTTTTTCCATCCTTTCACTCTCAGTCCATTTGTATCCTTGAGTCTAAGATGAATTTCTTGTAAATAGCATATAGAAAGATCATACTTTTAAATCCATTCTGCCAATCTGTATTTTTTAATTGAAGAGTTTAATCCATTCACATTCAAAATTATTACTATAAAGGCAGTACTTGAAGCAACTATCTTATCCTTTGGTTTTTATTTGCCAGATCTATTTTTCCTTCTCTGTCTTTATATTCTTTAAATTACCCTTACTAATGCTCTTCAATTTTGTGCCCTTCTCCAGATATCTCTCTCCTGTCTTTTTTTTTTTCAGCTGACAGAACTACCTTTAGTATTCCTTTTAGAGTAGGTCTTTTCTTAACAAATCCTCTCAGCATTTGTTTGTCTGTAAAGATTTTAAACCCTCCCTTACCTTTGTAGGACAGCTTCACTGGATTAAGAATTCTTAACTGTCAATTCTCCTCTTTCAGAATCTTGAATATGTCATACCACTATCTTCTCATCTCCATGATGGCCACTGAGTAGTCCATACTTAGTCTTATGTGGTTTCCCTGGGATGTGGAGAATTGCTCTTCTCTTGCTGCTTTCAGGGCTTTTTCCTTGTCTCAAGTATTTGACAGTCTAATTGGTACATATCTTGGAGTGGGTCTATTTGGAGCTATTCTATTTGGGGTTCATTGGGATTCTTTGATTTCCATATTTATGTCTTTTATAAGGGTTGGGAAATTTCCCCCAGTTATCTCTTCAATCTTCCTAGCCCTTTACTTTTCTCCTTCTGGAACAGCAATGATTTATATATTTGCATACTTCATGTTGTCCATCATTTCCCTGATATGCAATTACAATTTTTTCACCTTTTACACAATTTGTTCTTTTGTGTGTACTCATTCAATTGCCTTATTCTCTAGTTCACTTATTCTTTCTTCCACTTCTTCAAGTCTGCTGTTGTGTGTCTGTAGTGCATTTTTAAATTGACCTACAGTATCTTTCATTCCATAAATTCTGTTATTTTTTTAATTTACTACTTCAATTTCTTTTTTCTACTCTTATAGTGTCTTTTTAAAATCCTTCATGTCTTTAATCAATTCATTGAAGTTATTTAGGAGTTTTGTATGTTCTTTGTTTAGTTGTTCCAAATTCTGTCTTCTCCAACTTTTTAATGTGGTCATTTGGCTTGTCCATCTCTTCTTGCATCTTCATTTGTTTCTTGATTTTCTGCTGATTTCTAGGCATTTGATTATCATTATCTTGATAAGATTATTTTGTAAGGTGATTTCCCTCACTGATCTAAGATTTTATATTCTCTTGTGTTTATCTTGATGGTCAGAGAAGCAGTTTGTAAGAGAGCGCTTTCTCTATCTTCCCAGCAGATGGCAATCTTGGTCCACCTGTTCCCTACACTATCTCTTCACACCTCCTGCAGCGCACTGGTCTGGGTTACAACCAGGCTACAATCCAGCCAAGGCCACCACTCCCCATGTGCACTGGTAGCCATTGCCTCTGGGGTTAGGGAGTGGGCACTGTACACCTTGAATGAGACCCCACTTACAGAAGCTATGTGTCTCATGCTTCCTAAGCTCTCATGTGAAAATGCCTCAGATCACAGGACTGAGTTTCCACTTCACTGGCCAACAGTCAGCCCAGGAGTGATCTGATTTTTGCCATCCGGGAAAATCTGGGTTTATATCAGGGCACTGTTTTGACAGTTGGGTTGACCATGTTTCTCAGCCAAAACAGTGCTGGATACCTGTGCAGGGTGTGTAGACCAGCTCCAAGTGTGCCTGGAATAAAGGTGGGAGAGGCTCTGATGAGCCATGTTATTCCTCTACACTTCCTGGCCTGCTTAGAAGATGGCAGTATTTGGTGACTTAGTCATCCTCAGAAGCTGTTTGCCTCCATGCCTAGGCAGTATCTGACTGATTTTCCTCTACTTGTAGGAGTATCTCTGAGCCCTGAATACATCTAACCAGGCTGAATTATTTCTGAGCCCCAGCTCCATCTGACTGACCAGAGTTGTAGTGCCAGGATTCCTGTGCCCTTACTTTGCTAGCCAAAATCTGGCTCAATGTGGGGTTGTGTCCCCTGCTTTGCTTGCAACATAGGTTTCCTGAGGTTGCCACAGTCTACTGTCTTCCCCCAGGCAAAGATTGTGCCTCCCACTGCTATTTCCCTTATGGACAGAGGAGGGGCACCAGAACCCAGGGCTGGAAATACAATTTCTGTCCATGTTTTCCCAGATTCTTTGCCCCTCACTGACCTTTGCCCTGAAATGTCTTCCCTTGTGCCTTGGGTCCCTAAACATTTGACTTGGGTTGTCTCAGCCTTGGTGCTTTCTTCTTTTAAAGGAAGATTTTGCTATCCTTTCACTAGTCATCCATTTTGTTAACCATCCCCCACCAATTGTTTGGTAAAACAACTCAACTGGTTGGTATGTTGTATTGATATTTGAAAATTATTTAAGTAGTGATGATCACATCACATAATTCATATATGTGACTCTCAAGGAGAAAAACATATTTCTGTCACTTGTCATTTTGAATGCTAGAAACATTATCACTGCCAGTTGAACTAAGCAGATAATATGATGTAATTATTCTTAGTGACAGACCTAGGAGAGAACCTCCTTTTGATAGCACTGCATTATATACTAATATGAGCAGTAAACAAGCATCTGAAACAAAGAGGTCCATGATTATATAGTGGGAAGATTTTAATTTGATTACTGTAGACACTTTTCATGTTCAGATCCTTCTGAATCACCTGCAGATACTATTGTGGCTAGACATTTATTATTTACAAAATGCTCTCAGAGGAAAGAAAAGATTGTACTAGGAATGTAACTGAGGACTTGAGATACAATAAGAACCACAAGAAAATAAACAGCACTGTCGAGAATGAGAAAAATATAGTGACAAGAAAGAAAAAAAAACTGTAAAAGATGATTGTCTTTAAGAAGTTAACTATAGAGAAGGATTTAGAAAGAGATTTAAGAAAATTGATCTTTATTTTAAACCTAAAATAATTGCTCATGTAAAATTTAAATTTTTTCACAACGCAATTTTATGAACATCGGACTATGCAGTAAGAAGACTCACATGTTAGGAGCTAAATCCATTCAAATTTCTGATATTTATTGTACATACTATTTGGTGATATGAGTTTATATAGTATTCCCTTATCCAGCATATGTACATAGCTGTGGCATGAACTTGAGTGGTAGAAAACTGGGTGAATGTGAAGCAATGTATTTTACTATACAGGTGAAACTTATAGGTGATTTTCCTCAACTCATTCATTCATTCAAAATTATTTGTTGAACACTCACTTTAAGTCAGGCATTTCTCTCAATGCCGTGAGCAGAACAATTTCCCTGCCCTCATGGATTTTACGTATAGAGGTGATGACAGGCAGTGAAAGAGATCATTTCAAATTTTGATAAATGCTATGGAATAAATAAAAGCAGTAAATAGAATAAAGCATATAAAATCAGTGAATCCCAGAAGTGGCTGTCGACAGGGGAGCACGGACCTGGCATTCAAAGGAGAATCTCTCTGAAAAGGTGCCAGTGGAATTGAGAGTTGGATGATGAGAAAAAAGTGAACCCATGAAGTTCTGAGGGAAGAACATTCTTGGTGGGGTTGAGCAAGTGAACTAAAAATAACCTGATGTGTCTGAGGCTTTGAAATTTTCCAAATGCTAAATTGATACTATTAATAAAATAAAAAAAGAGCTCAGTCTAGTTTCAGAAAAATAATTGTGGTGATAACCCCTGTTTATATTCTTTTCCAACAGAGGAGAAGATTCAGTTTTGGCAAAATAATTTTGAAGCAAAATTTA
>PVIY010057596.1:0-12816 GCA_004026745.1 Myrmecophaga tridactyla
CTGAAAAGGGCAAGAGTCTGAGGGGGCTATAGGGTCAAGAAAAGTTGTTTGAAGGTGGTAGCGCATTTTCCCTGGTGATGTCCTCCTTAGAAACTGCTTTATCAAAGACCATTTAAAATGTTTTAGACTAGTTGGCCTCCCCATACCTGCCTCTGCTTGTTCTTTTTATACCTCACCAGTTGTCTTTCTCCAGTGTCCTTCCATCTGGGGAACAGTTCCACAACAAGAGTTTTTGTGCCTCTGTTAAATGTGGGGGACAAAAACTTTATGAGCAATCACTTACATAAAGCATAGCAGCTTGACTGAGCTAATTAGATACAGACAAGGGAGGCAGGTGAGATAGAGTACTTCCTTGAGGTCAGGTTCCATGTCTTGTTTTCTTCAAATATGAAGGAGACTGGAGAATTTAACTATCATGTGCAGTATCAGACGTATGACACAAATCCTCAAAATCAGAGGCTTTATAAAACAAAGCCAAGTTGCTCAAAGATTCATCAAATACTTACTAAGGCTTAATGCATCATGATGGGCAGACACTTCCTCATGCAAGCAAAGGTTTCCTGCTTCCTTTGCAACTAAAAGATAACTAATATCCTTCTAATAACCCATCTATGTGTTTCAGAGGTATGCCAGCAGAAGAGACAACTTAGAAAAAGTCAAGGTAAAGACATCCTTCATTATGACAGGCAGCTGGGAGAAGATCCGCACAGGTTGTGTGCAGTAGAGGAGCAGAGACACAAAGAGCCATGCAAGTCTTCCCAGATATACAGGCTGCTGTCATAGTCTATTCTGTTTATCAAGCAATCTTTGTAATTGATAAAAGTTTTCATGTTTTCAGAATAGTTCTATACAGTTGATGACAATTATCTTGTCAGGGAAATTACCTACTATAATTTAATAAATCAGCATTCTGGTTTATCAGTCTCTCTTACCCATGTGACAATCAGTCCCTAAAAGTTTATCTATTCCGTATTAGATGGCATATTTGACAATTCAGTGAAAGGGAGTTAGTAAAATCTAAACAATGGACTGACAAAGAAAGAGATATCTGATTGCATAAAATATCACAATTAATTATAGACAGTGACTAGATTTTATTGCTTTTTATTTTATTTGTTTTTTGTTTGTTGTGTGACTAGGTTCTAAAGAGATTGTCTCCTAGGGAGATTTTAGGAGAAATTTTAAACATCTAAAACTTCTCAAATATCTTTTTTTTTAAAAATTTAAGATTTGAATAACAGATTTTTCTTTCATTGTTGCAATTACTGCAATTACATTGCATTGTTGCAATTATATTGCAACATTGTTGCAACTACTACAATTATCAGCATAATTGTTCCTTAAGCTTGAATGCATAAGGGAGCAATGAAATAGATAATAAACCTCATTTGACCTGATCTACTTAAAAGTCATTCCATCTGTCTTCCGTCCAGCTCTGGTCTCCTGATAGATTTCTAGAATAGAATTGTGTTACTGGGGTCCATCCCTAACTGTTGCAGTAATTGTAAGGGTACTGTAACCTTTTATTCTGGGTTGCTTGGCTAGTATTTGGCTTTACATTCCAAGATTATCTCCTCTGTGAGTAGTCCTCTGTGAGCAGACCAGAAGACCTCTCTGGTAAAAGTTCTGATTCTGTGGAAACTTCCTGCCTAACTGTTGCAAATCTCGGTTGTTGAAGTGGAACTGCCGCGAAGGTGCTGGGTAACCTTCCGTCCAATATAGGTTATATCAAGGTCCTTGGTTAACAGGCTTATTGACTGTTCCAAGATTTGAGGTGATTCTTCAAAACTACCAAATACACTGGAACCCCCATAGTTTCTGACAGGACCATTCTGAAGGTCTTCAATGTAATTTTGTCTTTCTAAGCAATGTTCAGCACCTATTGAATAATTCAATTGCATCATCTGGCCTCATGCCTTCTACATCAATCAAATATCTGCAGACGAGAGAGCCTGTTTTGTTTAAACCATGGGTACAATGGACCCCAATAAGTTTGTCATTATCTTTATTTTCTTTCAAAAACCCATTAACAGCACATTTGAATTTTAAAATAGTGTCATCATCAGGTACCTTATGCCCAACTCTAAAAATTTTTAAGAAATTATTTCTGGTAACTCCTCTGGTTTATAATAGCATTGTATATAAGGTAAATCAATTATCAGTCCAAGTCCTTCATTTTGTTGTCGTATTTTGTTAAAAGGATCCAATGGGGAAAAACATTCTTCTGGAGCAAGATTACCTTCAAAACTTTTTCAAAGGAACTTTGAAAGCAATGAAATGAATCCCAGGCATCCGTTGTCTGTCTAGGAGATAGTTTTTCCACCTTTCGGGAATGTGGTTTCTGCCTTTCCCTTTGGGTGAGAAACCTGCAGAAGAGACGCGTCCCTGGCTATAGCCGCAGCAGGCTTGACGCCAGTGGCTCATGTGGGCTCCAAGTTGCCGTCCACCCAATGCCAACAGTGAGAAGGAGGCCAGCTTCCTCTCTGAGAATGACCTCATCTTAATTTAACCACATCTTCAAAGACATTATTTTCAAATAAGGTCACATTCATGTACTGTGAGTTAGGACTGTAACTTATCTTTTTGGGAGGACACAAATCAACCCATAACTTCCTTCCTCCCTCTTTCCCTCTTTCCTTCCTTCTTTTCTTCTTCTGGTAGATGGTTATATTAATGTCTTCAGTAAATGGACTCCTTGTATCCATGCTTTTTGCCCTGTAACTTTGCTGTCACCTCTCCCTCAGATTCTGTTCTCAGCTATATGACTTGCTTTGGCCAATGAAAAGTTAGCAAATTTGAGGCAAGTGGAGACCTGAAAAGTGCACGTGTATTTCCACCCTTGTACAACCGGGCTTGCTCATCCTTGCACCTCTGCCTTAATGTCCGACTATGCCTGGGCTGGCCTGGAGTGATGAGAGAGACACATAGAAAAGAGCCAAGATCATCCTAGAGCAGATGACAACCAGCTGAGTCCTCAAAATGTGAGAGAGCCCAGCCAGGATCAACTGACCATGGCCTGGTATAATAGAACTGCCCAGCTGACTGATAGACCACTGAGAAATAATAGATGGTTGTTGTTCAGGCCACTAAATTTTGGGGTGGTCTGTCACACAGCAGTAGCTAACTAAAATCCTCTTTCTATTCATTTCTCAGTCCCTTCTTTCTAAATATTTTAATGTATGCATGGTGTTGTTTTTCCTACATTTCTTCTTCTGTTACAGTTTAAGTATTGAAGCATATTTTCAAGTTTTTTGTTTCCTGATCACCAGAACTAGAATAGCACCCACTACCCTCTCTATTCCGTACTTATCTTTGTTATACTTATTACTACTTGAAATCTCATCCATACCATTATTAGTTCCTTGTAATTTAAGCCTTCAGTAGAATTTAAGTCACATGAGGGCTTAGACCATTGCCTGCCCTGCACCTAGAACAGTGCCTGGCACATAGAAGGCACCTTATATATCTGTTAAATGAATGACTGAATGTTTCAAAATACTAGAAAAGAGCTTTCTGTCCAATATATACATTGCTGAGTGATATATGATGGATTAAATGGAGTAAATCAGAACCTAAGATTTAAATTTTGAGCCTGGAGCAAGAATTTTGCTGAGGCGGCCAGATGAATGTCAGTAAAAGTGGACAAAGAAACAGAACAAACTGTTAGTTTTCATTAATCAGAAATAAACGGCTGAATGTTGCCAATATGTGTACTGCAGAATAAGAAGGCCTTCAAAAAGGGTTAGGAGAATCATTTGCCAAATGGGTCCAAGCTGTCACTCCATCCACAAATATGTGCTTACACAAAGAGCGCGTGGGTGCTTCACCAGTGTTGACAGGCTTGGTCTTTAAAAATATTATACCAAATGCATCTCTTTTCTGGGTCAGTTTAGAGTGTCTTATTCAGTTAATTCTTTGAGAATTCAGTCTCTTCCTCAAAGCAAAATGCATCATTTAAGGGACAAATAAAGCCACCCTCACAATCTTCAATCATCCATAGAGCAGTTGGACTAAGTAAGTCGCTTGGCTTTGCCAAGCAGAGACTGTTGGCAGCAGGCTGTACTAATAGCCACATCAGGGGTTTAAAATTAGATCAGGATTTTACTGACTGTCATTAGATAATTTGTGTGTTGGGGGTGGGGGAGGGGGCATTGGCAGTAAAGAGCAGAAGGCGTAGAATCTTCCAGACTCTGTTAGAATTGAATCTGAAATGAGTGCTATCATGGAGGAATACAGCATCAGATTGTTGCATCAGCATCCATCATGGGAAGAATTCCTCAGGGGGAGGATGAGATCTGTCTCACGGCTTCCCTTACTCCCCAAGTTCATTGACATCAATGCCATGCTTGTTGTCCTCGTGTTTCCCCTTCTTGAGACACACCCTTCCACCCAATCCACTTGCTTAAGGATTACTTCTGACAATTGTGATTTTTCCAAATGATGTTACCCTTGGTCAGAGTTGAGTTGTCCAACAGGGGCTCCTGACTTGAGCTGAGGTGAGAGTCCTACCAAAACTGAAATCAGGGCTCAGAAAGAGAGCCCTTCATAGTGCTCCAAGTGGTTGGACATACAAACTCTTCAGAGCTGATAGAAGTTGAATATTCTGTGATATGGGCTGGAAAAGCCAAGGAACTGGTGATAGGTTGAATTGTGTACTCCACTCTGGGCATGTTATTGGTCTTGGTCCACATTCTAGTGGGTGTGGACCTGTTGTAAATAGGATCTTTTAAAGATGTTACTTCAGTTAAGGTGTGGCCCAACTGAATCGAGTTGGGCTCTAATCCAGTACTAGAGTCCTTTATAAGTGCAGTGAAAATCAGACAGAAGAGAAGCCAAGGGGAGCAGTGAGAACATGGAAGTCAACAGAATCTGGAAGAGAAAGAAATGCTGCCATGTGCATTGCCATGTGACAGAAAAGCCAAGGAACCCCAAAGGTTGTCAGCCAGCCAGAAGATACCAGCCCAGGAGGAAGCAAGCCTTCTAGCCTCTGAAACCATGAGCTAATAAAATCCTGTTGTTAAGCCAACCCATGGTATGGTATTTGTTTTAGCAGCTGGGAAACTAATAGAACCCAGTAAATATGCTGAGACAAAAAGAAGATGGTATGTGCTCAGAAAAGAGTCCAGACAAAGAGTAGAAGTATTCCCTGATTCCAGTCCAATTCTTAGCCCAGGTGCAGTTCGGTCCTATTTTCTCAAATTATAATTCTTCCCTTTTTTTTTTTGGCTTGAGCTAGCTCTGGCAGAATTCTGTTGCTTGCAACCCAAACAGTCCTAACACACCCTGGGATTATGTACCTCGATTGCTGCCTTTGGTGGTATGTGGAAAGTGAAATCTGACTCACATGTCCAAAGGACTCAACTGTCAGGGATCAAAGAAACTCAAAGGGCTGGAGCCATTCATCCAAGCCCCATTCAGTAAGCAGGACAATCTGCTGGTGGGAGGGTGAGAGACCCTCTGGAGAGTGGTAAATATCTCCAATCCTTTGCTGGGTTCACAATATTTCATTGGTTGTTCTCACTGTGCTTAGAACACTACTCTCATATAACTACTCCCCTACTTAAAAACTTCCACTGGCTTCCACTGCCAGTTGCATGTCACTATGACCTTAGACTTAGACTAAGTCACTTAGACTATTGTCTAAGATTCTCATTGATTTGACATTGACCTACTTTCCCAGTCTGAGTCCCTGTATGTCTCTACACAATTTTGCTCTACTTGCTCCCTGAAGGTGCAAGTGCTGGCATGCCAGGTGCCTCTAACACTTTCAGCAGGAAAGTGTTTTAAGGGTTTGGATTTATATTGCCCTTCCAAAAAATTACATCTAAACTCCCACTTTATAGCACTGGAAATTATAGTTCTTTGTAATCTTTGTCAATTTAATAGGCATTCTTTTGGGTTACTAACAAGGCTGAATAATTTTCATGCATTTAAGGATAATTTGTAATTCTTTTATGACTTGTGCTTTTATGCTTATGCTAATTTTTCCATGCATTTACAATTGCCATATTGGTTTATAAGAATTCTTTATTAGTTATATTCACTTATTGTCAGATATATTCCAAAAACCTTCCCTAGTTGACATTTTAAATTATATTATGTATGGTTGTTGATGTATATATAGTATTTTCTATAAGGTTAAATAGATCTCTCTCTTTTTAAATTTTTAACCTTTAATGGTTAAAAAAAATACCCAAGATGACTATCATGGGTAGTTTGTTAGAATGGCTGTTAATTTTCTTTCAATCTCTTAGAATCTCTCCCAAATAACTGAAACTTTTTGAGGAAAGGGGTCAGTTTTGTTTTCCAAGTTGCATCTGCTGACTCTACTGTCTGCCCACTTTTGTGTAAGGGGTCAGTAAGTAATTGCTAATTCATTTATTTGTTCCTGTGGCAGGCAGCCTTCTAAGATCGTCTGTAGTGACCCGTGTCTCCTGGTATTCACATCTTTGCATAATCCCTCCCCTTCCAACATGTACTGGTCCTAATGACTTGCTTCTAATTGATAAAATCTGGCAAAAATGATGAGATGAGATTAGGATGGAAAATACTGTGATTTCTGTCTTGTTCTTTCCCTCTCTTTCCCTGTCACTGGCTCTGATAATGCCAGCTTTTGTTGGCAGGCCCAGTGTCAAACAACTGAGGGCAGGCTCTGGACAACACCCAGCGAGGACCTGCATCCTTCCAAAACCACACGAGTGAGCTTGGAAGTGGGCGCTTCTGCGGTCAAGCCGTGAGGTGACTGCAGCCCTGGCTGACACCTTGATTGAAGACAGAGAAAGAACTTGAGCCACAGGTCCCAGTTAAGTGGTGCCTCGCTTCCTAACCCACAGAAACTGTGAGATTATAAATGTTGGCATTTTAAGGCACTAAGTATGGGGGTCATTTGTTATGCGGCAATAGATGACTAATGCAGTTGTTGGAAACAGGCTTCTGGCCTTGGAATACTTTTCTTTAATCCCTGTTGAAGAAGACCTCATCTCATTTACTGTTTCAAAAAGAAAAGGAGAATATGTTTAGGGTACACATCAACCTTAGAAATCTCTCAAGTGTCTCTCATCTATTTATAAGAAACTGACTTGCAGTGGATGCTGTGGTATTTCTCCAATGCAGGTAATATAAAACATGTTCATTCTTCTTTCCCACAGTCCCTGAGGAGGGTGGATCTGCTGACTAGAGCTCTCTTTGTTCTGCTGAGCATGGTGATGGGTTTGGGTCTGCAAACCCAGGACAGAGCTGGGACCTCATGGACAAGCTCTGCATCAGGGAGGAGAGTCCAAGAGAAAGCAGGACCTGGGAGAGAGGAGTCACATGGGGTGTGGGGAGGGAAAGGGACCGTCAGTGGCTGTGTGATGGAGATGGGAATTTGAAGACATGAAGTCTATCTAGGAATTTTCAAGTATGAAATAGAACCCCTTCGTCTGTATGTTCCTGTGCATTTTTAGTAAAATTAAATTGCTCTTGAGTGCTTTCCTGTGAGTGGATCTTTAGAGGACTTGCCAGTGCTGATGAGTTCTATATCCAGGTGGGGCCTGAATGAACATAGCCTTGGGGAGTTGGAAGAGGAGGAGAAGCCAACATTAGTGTCAGGTCACCCCCTCCTCTCCTGCGCCTCGGCTCCAAACATGACCTGGTTCCTGGTACCCATATGCGGCCCTGTGATAGCCCAATGCTCATTCATGGGTTCCCTTCCTCCCCTGGTACACAATAATAGCTTTTCTCTCTTCTCTTCCTCCGTAAATGCAATGGTTCACTTCTAATGTCTGTGAGGATGAGTGCTGAAAGCCTAATAGAGCAAAAATTAAGCTCAGTTAATGTGTCAATTCCCCTAGAAGAGAAAGGGCTTTTCTCCTTCAGATCAACTAATGTCATGTTAAAGGAACGTGATAGACTCACCTTCTTCCCCACTGAGCTAGATTATCTGGACATCTTGAATTGAGGCAATACATTGTAAAAGACGGTTTTCTATTCCATGGCAGTAGGTGATATTTGCAAAATTTAAAGGAATTTCTCCACATCTTTAAAAACACTTTCACCCATTTGTTTGGATTTTAATCCTTCCCAGGGCCAGATGTTTTTTGTACTTGTAGGAACAGGGCAGGGCCTGGGCAATCAAAAAATGATTCAACCCACATGGCAACCTGCAGCACCAGGGCTTGAGTTAAATGGCTACCCTAGCGAGTGCCAAAGGCAGGGAGCTGACATGAAAATTGAAGCAATTATCTAGATCACTCAGGCAGAAGAATTTCTGAGGCTCTTTTTCCTTGAACAATCCAGATAATTGCTTCAATTTACACTTCTTACCGGCAGTAGAGACCTGGACAGAAACTGCTCTCTCAAGTGAGGCTGAATATATAGGGAGACAGAGTGCTCAGAAAATGCTTCTGATAACTCAATAGAAGAAAAGGAGGGAAAATAATTCACATGCTTTGGCCTCAATTTTTATCAGTCTCAAGCAAGTCAAAGTGAGACTGTTCATTTTTGCCTGAATGATCCAGATAATTCCCCATTTTCTGTTTCATCTCAGTAACAAAGCTTTAGGGCATGCAAGCATTGCTGGTGGAGGTATCAGAACAAATTATCGGGGCGAGCTTCAAATCCATTTGCAATCCTTATGCTGAACCAGATTGTAAGAGTGTCAGTTCATTAGCCACTTTCAAAGGACAGAAATCCTTGCAGGGACAAGGCCTGGCTGGGTCAGGAAGCAGATGAGTGGGATAGGTGCTGTCCTTAGTTAATTTAACCATGAGCAAAAATCAGGGCAGCAGGATGTAATTATTCCCTGAAGCAAATGGTTTATTTATTAGGACCCTAAGGGATTCGTTTCTGCAACTGAGTATCCACATTTGTTGAATGAATGGATGATAAGTGAATAAAAGACATTTACTGAGTTGCTACATTGTGCCTGGCATTATGCTGAATTTTGTAAGAATAATGTAACTTTATATTAATACAGTCTTCTTTTTCCTCTTTATTTGGGAGGTGGGGTGGGGTGAGTCTGCCAATCTTTTTACAGTTTCTCCCAGCATTTATTTCCATAGCATCTTCTCACATATTTCTTTCAATTCTCACTTATCCAGAATAGGTAATATTTTTAGCAACATTTCAACAGATGGGGTTAAGAAAAAAAGTTCAGAGAATCGATTAAATTTTCCAAAGTCCCAGAACTTGTTAGCAGCAGACCTGGGGTGAAAATGTAGGATCTTGAGCCCAAGTCTCCATCTTCAGGGCAACATCACGTCTTCCAGGTTCATGTGCTCTTTCATTTATCCTGATCACCATCTTGTTATGATAGACATGGAGAGATCATTAAAAACATATTGATCAAGCAAGAAAATAATACATGATCCCATGATGATGATTAAGGAGCAAGGCGATCATGAGACATTTGACATGAAGAAAAATACTATGAAGTAGAAAGAACTGGAAAGCAGGACCAGACAATAATACGAAAAGGATTCCAAGGCTGTGAGTGATCAGAAAGGTTTCATAGACCACTTTTCTAGACTTCTCCCAGATGTTTAAGGTTCAGAGAGACAGACAGACAAGAGGAAATCAATGGGCCTTGTGTAAAGGGACAGAGCCCACGAAGTATGCATGGTGTGGGAGTGGAGGGTTTGTGAAGGAGGGTACTGAGCAGCAAGGACAGGGACTCATGGGGTTCTTCCCTGTACAACAGCTAGATTCATTCTTCCCTTTGCCCTTCAGGGTCACCTTCCTCTGACACGTTTGGGGAAAGGGTGCAGGTCTCACATCCTCCCCTGAGGGAAAGCTCCTTCTCAGTGCTTGTGGCTCCTACACCGCCCTCTCAGCTCTGCCATGCAGCCTCCACTCGGCTCTGCTCACTGTCTGTCTCCAGGATTCTGGTCCTCCACCAACATGCTGCTGCTGCTAGGATCTCAGCTGGGGAGCAGGGGGGCAGGCGGCCCTTCTAGTTCCCACCCTGCACTGAAATTCCTGCAAGCACATTGCATAAGACTGCTGGGTGCCGGACCTCACTGATGGAGGGGACAGGAGGACATTTCACCATGAGAGCAGGCTGGTTTCAATCTGTGGTGGACCCCAGAAAAGTCACATCCTTTAATCTTCATTCAATAGGTCTCGCTGGGAGCTTTGTGATTGTTCCCATGGAGATGTGACCCACCCAGTTGTGGGTGGTAACTTAACTCTGCCACTGAGCCACCGTCGCACCGCCCGGGTGGTAACTTTTGATTAGATGATTTCCATGGAGGTATGTCTCTACTTTTTGAAGGTGGGGTTGCTTACTGGAATCCTTTAAAAGAGGAAACATTTTGGAAAGAGTTCCTTTTGAGAGCCATGAAAAAGCCACGGCAGAGCCGAGCAGGGCCACGAGGCCAAAAGAATCACAGAGTCCACCAGTCAGCAACTTTTGGAGACGAAGAAGGAGACTGCCCCCGCGGAAGCTTCATGAAACAAGAAGCCTGCAGGGAAAGCTAGCAGACCGTTTTCATGTTTGCCACGTGCCTTCCCGGTTGAGAGAGGAATTCTGAACCCATCAGCCTTTCTTGAATGAAGGTAACCTCTTCTTGGTGCCTTAATTTGAAATTTTTATAGACTTGCTTTAATTGGGATATTTTCTCGGCTTTTGAACTATAAACTAGCAACTTATTAAATTCCCCTTTTTAAAAGCCATTCCATTTCTAGTATATTGTATTCAGCAGCTAGCAGACCAGAACAGGGGAAAACCTTCAAAACCAGATTTCAAGTGTAACTGTTCACAGAGTCCAGTGGATAAGGATCATCCATAGGACACAATAATACTTACCAGGACATTTTCTGAATCTGATTCACCGTCCAAATTGGACTGGCACTAGCATCCGGACCAGTGCTGTTCAATAAAAATGTAATGCTAGCTATGCACTTAATTTTCCAGTGGTTAATTGAAAAAGGAAAAAGAAATAGGAAGATATCATCTGTATTTTAGAACTCCACCTACTCTATGAGACCAAAGGAAGAAAAGTTTATTTTGTCCCAAACCTAAATTTTCTGTAATACATTATCTAACTCAACCTGTCTGGATTGGTCATTTAAACAACCCAAACAGAGGAAGCCCAGAATGGGAATGAGGCCTTCTAATTCTGTATAGCTTAATGTAATGCCCAACTACATCCAGAATATGTTGCCCAGATAATTAAAAAGTATTGGCAAGTACCCTGAAGGATGAGAAAAAAATATATGGATGTATTAAACTTTACCACCAGGGAACCCCCAGATACAGTCTCAAACATTAGGCATCCCCAAGTCAATAGGCCACACCTTTGATCTTGAGGCTTGCTCTTGCGAAGTTTATTTATGTAGCAGAGAAGCTTAGCCTACCTATAGTTATACCTAAGAGTTACTTCCAGGAAACCTCTTTTGTTGCTCAGCTGTGGCCTCTCTCTCTCCAAACCCAACTCTGCAAGTGAAATCATTGCCCTCCTCACTATGTGAGACATGACATCCAGGGTTGAGAGTCTTCCTGGCAACGTGGGATATAACTTCCAAGGATGAGCCTGGCCCTGTGGAACTGACAATGCTTTCCTAACCAAAAGAGGGGAAAGAATTGTAACAAATAAGGTACAAGCGGCTGAGAGGGTTCAAATAGAGTCGAGAGGCTACTCTGGATGCTACTGGTATGAAAGCTTCAGGTAGACATTGCTACTTATGGTTTATGAGATCCCAACCGAGAAACCATTCCTGCTAACCCTAAAGAACACCTAGGGCATTATCTGAGATTCTACAAAGTTTCCATGCGCTATGATCACTTTCCAGAAACTGGCAACCTCCATATGGATTGTAAGTCCTGAAACCCAGAGGGCCCAGCCTCTTCAGAACATCTAGTTCCATCCTCCTGTCCCATATTATTAACAGCCCTTTCCAACAGGAGAAAGTTAGAATGGGCAAAGCTCAGATAACTCTAAATACTGGGAGAAAGTTCAAAGGAGAGGGTGGATCATAACAGAGAAGATAGGATTTAACAAATTAGTATGATTGCTGAATCATTACATTGATGTTTCCTTTACTCTCCAGTGTCTTGGAGCAGCTAGAAGTAAAAACCTAAAATTGTGAAATTGTATCTCATACCCAACTCTGAAATCTGTACTCCAACTAATTGTGGCGGTGTGCTTGGAAATTTTTTGTATATATATATATATATATATATATTGTATATATTGCTTTTTTGCATATATGTTATTTTTCACAGTAAAAAATGTGTTTCATTTAACCCAATATTTCCAAAGTATTTTCATTTTAACAAGTAATCAATATAGAATAATTGTTTACGAGTTATTTTACATTCTTTTTCATATCCAAGTCTTCAAAATCCTGTTTTTTTTTAATACAGCACATCTGGTTTTGGACACTAAATTATTATTTTTTTTAAGCTTTTTTATTAATTAAAAAACTTAACAAAAGAACATTAATATATCATTCCATTCTACATATACAATCAGTGATTCTTAATATTATCACATAGTTGCATATTCATCATTTCTTAGAACATTTGCATCGATTTAGAGAAAGAAATAAAAAGACATCAGAAAAAGAAATAAAACGATAATAGAGAAAAAAAGATTATACATACCATACCCCTTACCCCTTGCTTTCATTTATCGCTAGCATTTCAAACTAAATTTATTTTTTCATTTGTTCCCCCTATTATTTATTTTTATTCCATATGTTCTACTCTTTTGTTGATATAGTAGCTGAAAGGAGCATCAGACACAAGGTTTCCACATTCGCAGAGTCTCATTGTGAAAGCTATATCATTGTTCAGTCATCATCAAGAAACATGGCTACTGGAACACAGCTCTA